>JASDQU010104559.1:261763-280123 GCA_032191745.1 Picea mariana | reverse complement strand
CTTACAAAAATCCTCCAAGGGTTCATTTAAAAGAGCATTTAATTCCTTATTAAACGCTTCCAACCGCCGACTATTTATCTTACCACCACTTGGAAAGCACTCGCTCCAACACAAAGATCAAAGGTGAGGAAGCCTCCGAGCCAAAGGCCAGTTCAACAGATAGATAAACTCACCTGACTAGAAACACAGAAAGAGTCCACTTGTTCCGCACTAAACCTCGGATCGGGGCAAGATGACGAGAGTACAATAACTACTCAGTCCCGAAGTTCAGTTTCCCATAAAGGAAAAAAATGGCAGGAAGTTGGTAAAAAAGACTTATTCATAAACAAAAAATGCTCTAAAAAAATGGTAAAAGACCAAAAAGCTAAGAAGGACCTCAGAAGCTTGGATTCATACTAACCAGTCCATTAAAACTAGGAGGGTAATCAAGAAACCCTCACATGGAAGGAGAATGCATATCCAATGATGTTACAAGATTTGAAAACCCTGGTTCTCGTTTCCCTCCATTTCGCCTCCCATCCTCCAAAAAAACCTTAGACCTAGACCTAAGGTCTAAGGTCCAAACTTGTTACTATCTTAGACCTAGCCAAAAAAACAAATTGTTGTGTCAACAAATTCTTCATTTTCCTACAATTGCAAACTCTATTTGCTTACAGTTGTATACTTTTACTCCTAATATGTAGAAAATATCATAACTACCAACTCCTCACTTACTTTGAAGCTACAATATATATATATATATATATATATATATATATATATGAGATAGTGTTCTTCTTTCCATCATGGGATACCAACAACCACCTTTGCAAAACCTTGAAAACCAAAAAATGTACATATTGACTAATTGTGGTTTTTCCAAAATAAAATGACCAATTGATAATAAAAACCCAAAATCATGGATAAAGTAAAGTTAGAACATAGGAGAGGAGAAAATAGACATATATATAAATTTGAAATAGTAACAAACAAAAAAATTGAAAAGTGTAGAAACCTGAAATAGGAACAAACTAAAACTTCCTAAAAGAGCTAATGAAAATGCCAAAGTAAATCAAAAAAGTTTTTCTTAATAATGTTATTAATGAGAACCTTAAAAATATTGTAATTAAAATTATTTTATTTGAGAAGTACATCACTATTTTCATGATGATCTTCTACCATAAAGACATGTGTGTTCTAACATATTTTAGAACCGGACAAATTTTAGAAATAGAGTATATACATTTATGTATAAATATTTAAAAAGTTCAATTAATATTGACATATAATAAAAACTTACATTCTAATAATATATATTTAATAAAATTTTGAAATAAGTTGATAATTTCATGTTGAATAAGATAAGCAAGTTGTAGATAACTATTCAAACACAAAATCTATTATTTTGATGAATTTGAAAAAAACAGACTAACAAATAAAACTCCACACAATAAATTGAGAATAAAAAATTGAAAATAAAATTTATTATTATGATGAATTTGGAAAAGACAAATGAACAAATAAAACCCCACAACAAACAACAAATAGAGAGAATACAAAATTGAAAAGAAAATGTGTATGAACTATAATAGAGATTGAAAAAATCATAACGCCACACGGAGCTCATCCATCTCCCGCAGCGTCTCTGCAATCTACAAGAGGCGTACATTTTGTTTGCCAAGCTGCTGGAATCAATGAAGGAACGTCTTAATAAAACTGTGATTGAGGAGGACTTCAAACAGTTCCAGGATGACCGGGGAATGCACTGCACAGCTCGGATGCAGGAGGTGTTTGCTGCAACACGGGTTTCATGGATGGGTGTAAAATTCCTGGGGAAGGAGAGGGAGATGTTGGAGAAGGCCAAGGGCGTTGGCTTCCCAACTTCTTATCCCATTTAGTATTTTTGAGTTGCAGATGGTCGTGGACCAGATCATTAAGAGGAGCTTGGAGTTGGTATTTATGGTACGAGAATACATGGAAAACGTCATATTGCAAGTCATTGACTTTTATTGCCAGTGTTATCCACAGTTGCAGGCCGATGATCGAGCAGTCGTCCAAGATCTTATTGTGAAAAAGAAGAATAAATGCGAAAAACATGTATAGTAGATGATCCAAATGGAAGAACTTGTCGACTTCATTCTAGACCCTTTGTACATGGAAACATACTGCAATCTGCTCACATCCAAGTTCCAGTTCATGGAAAGACTGCGCATAATCTCATCTTCGATGCAGAAAATCTGAGTAATGGCAATGGCGACAAGTCTGTGGTCTTTGATGGAATTGGACAAGTGGAGGTATCGGAGATCTCTATTGAGCCCGTAGAGGAGGCATACAAATGAGCGTGATGGCTTACTGGAAGGTATTTATTAAAATTTAAAGTAAATTTTTTTAATAAAAATAATAATGATGGTATTTAATGTTTATTGAAATTAATTTTATTAGTTTATTGACATCAATTTTAATTGATTAAAAAATGGAAAAAGTAATAAGGAATTAATTAATTTGTTCTAATATTTTATTTTTATATTTAAAAAATTGGGAGACTTTTTAATTTTTTTTTATAGTTTTTTGAGTTAATTATTTAAAAATAAAATTAATGGTGTTACAAATATTTTGAAAATGAGATTTAATATGGACATATCATGATTTAAAAGAAAGTATTTTGACTATCGAACTTCCTTATTATCACAATCTAATAAATTATTCTATCCAATGGTATCTTAGAAATTGTTCAATACCTAGTTTGACTATAAAATTTGTGAGAGTTTGTTTTTATTTTAACAATGTTGACTTTCTTGTTTAAGCCAATTATAACAAAATGAATACGCTAACTAGGGAGCAATATTCCCTCCTCAGTGTCCTTACTTCGGCACATCATTCTGCGTGACAGTTTCCAGTGTGCCTGTATGTACTTCATTTGAGTTGCCCGTAATGTATGTCATTTATTACGGCAGATGCTCTCCTCCATACCATACCATGGAATCCATGGACAACGGACACATTGGGTCATATCATGCCTCATTGCTCAAGCCTTTGACGAGGGAACCCATCTCATATGCGGTCATGGCATACTATATTCCACTCAGATTGAAATCGATGACAATGGTGTATCATGTTCCACTCGGATCCACATCCAAATCAACGAATTAAATTAAATCAATCCTAGTCAAAATCCTAAAAAAACATATTCATTTTGTGTTATACATATTTGCAGTGAATGTTGTAGGTTGGACTAGATCAAGCTGCATTTGTTTTGCTTCACGAGATCTCATGGTATACTAAAGGCTTTACATGTGAAAACACAAGGAACTAGGGAGGTATCAATGTAAGGGATGGATAGAGGAGGAAGGAGATTAATCAATGTTAATAACCAATGCCTTCTTCTCTCTGTCTTTTTCTGCACTCGGTATCACTCTATTATGTTATTATGGAGGATGTAGTGTGATATCAGATTTAGGGTACAATTTCAAATTTTCGTTTCACCATCCATGGTTGCTCTTTAATCCTCTATTATTTGGCAGATTGCTCATTTCGTTCAGAATATTTTGGGTTGTAATGTAAATTTTGCAAACGTGTCAAGAGAAATTTGATGGATGTGTTTAAGTAATGTTCTAAGGAGGGTTTCTTTGTCATGAATCCAATCAAAGTTGTTTAGATGATGGACAAGAACACTTTGTGTTGCAGTGATCTTGGGTTTCTATGTAATGCAGGGTTCGAAAATGTCAAAGTGTTTGAACGATTTAAAAAAGAAGGAAAACAAAATTAACCACCCTTTTGTCTCTCCGCCACAGTGAGAAGAGTGATCGTCGGACTCCTAAGAGTTATGTTCAAATATCAAAAATTAAATGTTGCACCTTTCATCTTTGGGAAGCCTTCAACAAATTTTATCATGACAAAAGAATTCCTAAATTTTATATCATCTATAATGAAATAGTTACATTGAAATATGTCAGATTTCTTGATTGGAGAAGTACAATATCATGAAGCCCAAGAAAATATGATATCTAATGCCTTTTCTGGTTTTGGTCTTCATGCCATGATATTCCGTATCTTTTTAAGCAGATTTAGAGTGTTGTAAATGTGCTAGTTACATGGGAGATTGTAGTTTTATTATTACTTTGAATAAAAAATAAATGGGTTTAGAGTTCGACCATCATGTTTTCATTAAATTCTCAAGGTAAATTCTCAACGCCTTGAAAGAAGATTGAAAGTGATAAATTTCATTAGAAAGATAACTAAAGGTAGTTAAGTAAGAGAATGAACAAAAATCGCTTATAAAGTTGGTTTTAATAAAATTATGGTTTAAAATTAATTTAATGCAAGTCATCGTGGATATTTTAAATAAAATTATGGTTTAAAATTAATTTAATGCAAGTGATCATGGATATTGATAAGGTTCATTGTTTTAATTTATAGGAAAATAAATAAATAATTTTGATATCTTTGTTTTTATATTTGAATAGCATAAAATAAAAGGTTTTCATGATTTTGTTTTTATATTGAAATTGTGAAAGTATGGGAAGTTATTTATCATAAAAGAGGTGACATTGTCCACCTATTACTTTACTATCAAATGAAGACATTAAGAATTTTTTTTTTTCATAAGCTAAGTTCATTTTTATTTTCATAAAAGAGGAAGTTCCCAACAATAATTAATTTTTTTCATTTTATAATTAGGAAGTTCTACACAGTAATTAAAATATACAATTAGATAAAATTATGTATTATATTATTAAGGGTAGGGCATCTATGGAAATGATATCAAAAGTTTTACAATTTTTTTAATTTGAAATACATTTGAGTTAGTGTAGTCCAACTATCCATTTCAATATTGATGTCACCACCATTGGTTGTAAGTTTAGCAAGATTCATTTTGTTCTTTAAACACATAATGTTGAAAATTGATTTTTGATCAACCAAATTAGGATATTCTTAAAATTCTTAGGAATGTAAGATTTCATATAGTTGATTTTATTTTTATTTTCCAATGGTTAAGTCAAGAGTCATAACCTAGCTCAACATATTTTTATGGCAGTGGTGGTCATAGAAAGCACTAGAAGCATTCTCAAAGAAACTCTCGTACTCAACTTTAGTAATTTTTGCTTATAAACTTAAATATCTAATCATGGCTTTATACTTCATGGAATTACATGTAGTTTCATTCAAGAGAATGGGGTAAGGATCATTGCATTTAATTTCAAAATTATAAGTTATGAAGCATCTTTAGATTTGCTCAATTTTATTCCAAGTGCCATAGGTGATGTTGCAAGTTTAAACTTCACAATTGTAAAGAATAACTTCTTATAGTTCATAAAATTCACACACCCGCCATTATAAGGGATCAAGTTTGACCCAACCCAATCCAATATCAATGATCAATTTAAATAAAGCCATTGTGTTCTCAACCTACAAATTTAAAAGAATCAAAAGATTTGGTTACCTAATAGTGAAAGTTATAACAATATGAGTTTTGAACTGCCTCATTAATGACATTTAATCATTCTAACTTATATYATTCCATTGATAGGTAATTTCACAATTTTTTGCACATTTTGACTATGCTCAATGAGATTGAGCTCTTCTTATCTAATGTCATAGCTTGAGAAACAAAATTTCTTCACTTTATTATCATCATAACATTCTCTCAATTATATTGAGTTCTTCATTTTTATTTTCATAGCTTTAGCCACAACAATTTCTCACTTTTTTAGATGTTATTGGAAAAATATGTGCAAGACCTAAACCAATATGTCATTGATTAGACTTTGATGTAGGTGTAACAAGGAGAATTTTAGGTACAAAAAATGTACATATTGGATAGGAAGGTCATATTTCTTGGGAATGGATTCATAGAGAAGGTAAAGGTCCAATTTGACCCACTACAACCCTTGAAAAGCAATTGGGAACTAAAAGATGCAACGTGGGAGGCATAAACACATTTATTTTGAAAAAACATTATGTAAAAATATCGTTTTATTTGTATGTAATGGTGGTGTACACCAAGGATGAAAGAAAATCTAGTGAGAGGGTAATGTAATACCCTAGTTTTGATCCTTGATTTAGTGATATGTATAGACATGATGAATGGATATAAGATTAACAATGTAATTTGTATCCAAACATTGAATGATTAATAAAAGTGCATGTTTGACTACAGAAGCGAATGACAAAAGAATGGGGACAATGAATCCACAAGAGGGAAAAGGTAAAGGGACTTAGTTGACTAAGAAAGGGAGATAAACCAAAGTCTTGTAAAATTTGATTATGTATTTGATTATTATCTAATTATGCCTTACTATATAATTCATCATTGGGGAGGATTAGTGCAGGAAAGTTATATGTGGCCCCTTCATGCCACGGTATGGATGCATGTCATCTATCATCGTGGAGGCTCTCCTCCATACCATGGAATACATGGTCAATAGTCACACCGAGGCTCGCCTCTATACCATGTTATTCATGGTCAACATGCACACCAAGTCATATCATGTCCCATCACTTCCCATATGCATCCATGGCATACCATATTCTACTCAGATCGACATCAAATTCAACGACCACGATGTATGTATCCACTTGGATCCACATCCAAATCGATGGATTAGATTAAATCAATCTTGATCAAAATCGTTTATTAGTAAGAAAATAGATTCAGTTTGTATTATATATATTTGTGAGTGGTCACTAAAGGTTTTACATGCGAAAACACAAGGAACCAACGAGGGAACTGAGTTTTTATAGGAACGTAATGGATGGATGAAGGACTCGAAGGAGAAGTAGATTTATCAATGTTAATAACGAGGGCCTTCCATATAAGCCCATTTTGGCCTCCATATATGCGCATTTTGGCTTTTGTATATGCACATTTAGAGAAACCAAAATGCGCATATACGTAATCTCTCTTCCATATATGCACATTTTGGCTTCTGCAAATGTGCATTTTTTCCTTTCGTAAATGCGCATATACGGAATCTCTCTTCCATATATGCGCATTTTGTCTTCCGTATATGCGAATTTATGGAAGAAAAAAAAATTCATTTACGGAAGAGAGCTTCCATATATGTACATTTTGGCTTTTGTATATGTGCATTTACAAAATCCAAAATGTGCAGATACTGAAAACAAAATGCGCATATACGGAAGAGAGATTTCGTATATACGCATTTTTGGCTTCCGTAAATGCGCATATATGGAAGAGAGATTTCGTATATGTGCATTTTTTGCTTCCGTAAATGTGCATATACAGAAGTCAAAATGCGCATATATGAAAGCTCTCTTTCGTAAATGCACATTTATGCCTTCGGTAAATGCGCATATACGAAAGGCAAGCATATAAAGAAGAGAGCTTTCGTATATGCACATTTTGGCTTCCGTAAATGTGCATTTTTTCCTTTCGTAAATGCGCATATATGGAAGCCAAAATTCACATATACAAAATCTCTCTTTCGTATATGTGCATTTTGCCTTCCTTATATGCGCATTTACGGAAGAGAGCTTCCATACATGTGCATTTTGGCTTCTGTATATGCGCATTTACAGAATCCAAAATGCGCATATACAGAAGAGAGCTTTCGTATATGTGCATTTTTGGCTTCCGTAAATGTGCATATACGGAAGGTAAAATGCACATATATGGGAGCCGTCTTTCGTATATGCGGGTTTTTCCTTTCGTCGAGATGATACTAGAGTAGATATTCTTTGCCGTGGGAAAACCATAATTGTCACCTCCTAACCCAAAGAGTGTATCCTTTTTTTCATGGATTAATACACCCGAGGCTGAGAGATCACTTCTATACTCATTCCATTTTGGTGATAAATCTCCCGTTAAGTTCAGTTCATTACTGTTGAACCAAGAAGAAAGTAAATCGTGATCATTGGACAACTTATATACCTGTGCAAGAGTGGAAATATTTGGATCCTTCAGTGTCGCCAACGGATTTCTCAAAAGGAAAGAACAGTCCCCCAAACCCAATATCCTATCCTTAACCAAATGTATAGAATGCCCATCTCTCGGAAGAGAACTTAAACCATGCAAAATCAAGAATAAAACTTTTATAAGTCCTAACCAGATTCGAGAAAAACCAATATATTTAGAAGTCTTACTTCTGAGCCAATTAACAACCAAAGTCTAAGAAATATATTTGTCCAAGATAACTCGGTGCTAGATGCCTTCCCCCATAAGTACTCTCCAACAAGTACTAGCTGCTAGGGACTTACTGAAATAAAAAATGTTACGAATTCCCCACCCCACAAAGGAAAGAGGAAGAGATGTTATTTCCCAGTTACAGAGATGCATCGCATGGGGAACACCAATTCTTTTCCAAAGGAAGTTAAACATACGAATTCTAAGGATTTTCAGGACTAATCCCAGAACAATAGCTAGTGACATCCAATAAATGGGTTGGTTGGAGAGCACGACTTTCAAAAGTGTAAGGCTCCCACCTAAAGAGAGCCACCTATAGCACCAATTATTTATCTTCATTTCCACTTTTTTAATCAACCTGAACCAATCCTCCAAGCGTGAAGCTCCATCTTTCAGATAAAAACCAAGATATTTAAAACCCTATTCTAACTCAAGAAAATCATATGGAAAGAGTGCTTTGAAAAGTAGCAATTCCTGCTCTATCAACCTCGATTGATGGAATGTAGATTTTGTTATATTAATCAAGAGACATGAAGTCAAACTAAATTTTTTGAGAACTTTATCTATTTCCCACCACTCGTGAATTGTAGCACCTGTCATTATAATAACATCATTCACAAAAAGAATGTGGAGAATTTTAATGGACTTTGATACTTGAAAACCTATCAATTTACCTTCTCTGTGTCTATCTTTGAGTAATAAACTCATACTTTCCATCACTAGTATAAACAAGAGCGGCGAAAGGGGACATCCTTGCCTCAAACCTCGAGAAATTTTGAAGAAGTCTATTGCTTCACCATTAATCAAGACAGAATAACAAAAAGAAACCACACAGCTCATTATCCAGTTCGTCATTTTAACATCCAGTTCAATTTGTAAGAGTAGAATGTGCAAGAGATCCCAGTTTACACAATCATAGGATTTTTGAAGATCCAGCTTTAAGAGCAAAGACTTGGATTTTTTCTGATTAATGTTATGGATACATTCATGAATTGTACCAATCACATCTTGTATTTGTCTTCCCTACAGAAATCCCAGATGTTCTTCCTAAAGAGATCTAGAAAGAAAAGGTTTAAAACAATTCGCTATAATCTTTGAAATAATCTTATAACTAAGATTACACAAGGATATCGGCCTAAAATCGCCAAAAAGGCGAGGCTTGTTCACTTTTTGGATTAAAGTAAGGAATGTGGAATTTAAAGTGCCTGGAATCAAACCCAAAAGTCTAGGCTCTTCAACCATATCCATAAGATCATCTCCCACCAAATCGAAGAATTGTTTGAAGAATTACAGTCCAGCCATCAGGGCCTGGGCTCTTGTCTACTTTTAAACTAGAAATAATGATTTTCAGTTCATCTTTATCCACAAGTTTATAGAGGAACTCTAAATCTGAAACTGAAATCATATTCAGAAAAAGGGTAGCCACCTTTACTTGATCATGTTGACTAATATCCATCTTCTTATTATAAAAATATTTGAAATAATTAACAGCTGCTAGTTTAAGATTTTCCTGACCTCTGTGGACAGTACCCTCCTCGTTCTGTAGTTCCCAAATAAACTTATGATTTCTCCTATAGCTTGCAAAGCTATGAAATAATTTTGTATTTAGGTCCCCACTTTGTATCCAGATGGCACGACTGCATTGTCGCCATTGTTCCTCAATGTCCTTTAAAATTATATTTCTCTCCCTTTCTAAATCTTTTAACGGGATATCTCTTAAATCCAGACAAAGACCTTCCGACAAATTTTGAAGTCTATAGGAGATTTCTTGTTCAAGACTAGAAATCCTTGTAGTTTTGAGACTATTATGGGTCTTGAGCCAGCTTTTAGTATTCTTATTTAGGTCTTTTAACTTCCAAACCATACTCTTCTGCTTACAAGGTTCCTGAAGATACAAAGGATCACTCCACAATTTATGAACTAAGGTAATAAATAAAAATTATGTCCACCAAACTGGATTGAACTTGAATGGAATTGCTTTATACACAGGCGGTAACTCCAGTTGAAGGAGTATAGGCGTGTGATCAAAGATAAAAGGGAAATCAACCCAAGATCTGAAAATACCATTGGTTAACACTAAATATTCGGAGAGAAGAAAACGGTCCAGACTCTTTGCAATGAAGGCTTCACCCACTCTGCCATTCCTCCACGTAGGAACCAATTTCCCAGGCTGGATATCAACAAGATTGTTATTACTAAAAATATTTGTGAAGAAAGTATGAAATGTACCAAGATTTGCACGGCTTCCCCAGCTTTCTCCATCATTCAAAGTCAAATTTAGATATCCAGCTAAAACAAGATTTTTCAAAGAGAGTGGGCTTGAATTCTCTACTTTTTCCCAAAAAGACTTACGCCCGGTACACGACCCATAAGTATTAAGAAGATTGTAAAATATTTTAGAAGCCAGACAGTAACCTGTCAGTAGAATACCACCATAAGTTAGATAAGGCACCAAATTAAATAAAGAAGGATCCCAAGCAGCTAGTAACCCGCCAAAAGTACCAGCTGAATTGACCACAAAGACAAGCCACTTTGGCCTCAACAGTTGAAAGAAACATCTCGCCTTGTCAGCATCAACTAAGGTCTCCTGAAGAAAAACAATATTTGGAAAAGTTTTATCCAAAACACTATGAACCGAGGTCAGTTTTAGGAGACCTCATGTCACTCTAAGATTTAGAGAGAGAACTATCATCACTTAGTTCTTGCCAAGGCCTTCAATGCTCTAAGGGCCTTACCATCAGTAGGAAGAATAGGATCCAGAACAACTTTTAGTTCAGAACTGAACTTTTTTCTGGCACTACAGGTTTTAATAGGGGAGAGCTCAATTCCCAGCCCCCGTGACCAAGAAAATTCCTTTCCCTCTTTTGTAACCAATACACTAAAAGTATTGGCTTGTCCACATTCAACACCCGGGTCAATGGGTTTTTTCCCAAGGAAAGTAGGTAAAGGGACCGAAGCTTCGCTTCCACGTAGGAAGGGAATAAACGAATATAGAACTACAGAAAGTGTAGAAAGATCCTCCTCGGGTTCCCTATAGGCAGGTGGCGAGGGCTGGGAGACCTGCAAAGGTTGAGTAACTTCTTGACTATTACAAGTCTCATGTGAGGAGGAAGGTTTAGAAGAAGAAAAACCACCAGTTATAGGATCTTCCTCAGAAAATAAAATGACAGGTGGGGTCACCTTTTCCAGAGGAGAAGAAAACAAAATACTGGAAGGAGATGAAGTGACTAATCTCCTGGGCTGAGCAGAAATTTGTGGATCTTTCGAAACCTTTACTGAATGAACACCCGGCTTAGTGATATAGTTTTTCAGCCAAGTAGAGGAGCTTAAAGAGTGATTCTCCAAGACAGATAGAGAATTAAAAAAAAAAGGGAAAACAGCTGCAGCTTACCAAGAGTAGAGTCGGCTGGCTCCAAGAAACTATTACAAATCCTATCAGCTCTACTTCCTTCCGCGCCATAGAAGCCAATGTCCAAAGAAGAATCTGGAAGATAAGAAGGAAAATATTGTTCTTTAGAAAACTCTTCTTCTTCCTTTAAACCTTTGCAGTATCTTCTCAGATGGGATGTGCTTCTAGAAAAACTGCATCTAAAGGGTAACCCAAGGTAATCTAACTTTTGTTTATGGAAACATCCACACCATTCCACCTCCAAAATCTCTGACAAACCCAGGTGTACATCCATTTCCACTAGAACTTTTGCAACTTTTCTTTGTGCCAAATCCAAATTCTTCAAATACACCATAAAGAAGTTACCCTGACTATTCCCAATAGATGTCAACGCTCCTTCGTTCCATAGATACAGAGGTAGACCTAGGAGTAGTACCCATATGTGTCTTACTGAGAAATACTCAATTTCCGGGTTGAAAGCCAGTCTCCACCTTTTGAGCAGAAGACTACTCTTCCCATTAATCCATTTTGTACTTAACAGTAACTCTGCATCCTCTGGTGATACACAAATAATGCCAACCCATCCTTTTGTTAGAAAAATAATCTCCGGGAGATACCCTATCACTGGAACTCAAATCCTTTCTAACCAAACAGTAAAGTTTTCCACATAAAGGTTTTTGTATGCCATTCTTCCAACTAGACCGTAGACCGCCATTCTGCACGAATCTTCTAAGCCAACATCATATCCCAATACTAACCTTTTCACTTGACGCTTCACCATCCACTGTTTACGATGTTTACGGGCTGACTTATACTTAGAAGCGTTAGAACGAAAGCGAGAATCATCAATCTTAGCAGGAGACCTAGAGACCGTATTTTCCTTTGTAACCTTGATACTGCAAGACGTCTCTGAAAGAGGAGGTAGGTAGGTATCTAGAGAAGGCTCAGCTAAAGGTGAAGGGTTTCCAGGAAACTGGTTTTCCGTCACATGGTTTCCAAAAGGAGGAGTCTCTTTTGACAAAAGCTTCGCAATCTCACTCGGCACAATGTGAGAATGGTTAGTAGAAAAGTCCTTACAAAAATCCTCCAAGGGTTCATTTAAAAGAGCATTTAATTCCTTATTAAATGCTTCCAACCGCCGACTATTTATCTTACCACCACTTGGAAAGCACTCGCTCCAACACAAAGATCAAAGGTGAGGAAGCCTACGAGCCAAAGGCCAGTTCAACAGATAGATAAACTCACCTGACTAGAAAAACAGAAAGAGTCCACTTGTTCTGCACTAAACCTCGGATCGAGGCAAGATGACGAGAGTACAATAACTAGTCCGTCCCGAAGTTCAGTTTCCCATAAAGGAAAAAATGGCAGGAAGTTGGTAAAAAAGACTTATCCATAAACAAAAAACACTCTAAAAAAACGGTAAAAGACCAAAAAGCTAAGAAGGACCTCAAAAGCTTGGATTCATACTAACCAGTCCATTAAAAATAGGAGGGTAATCAAGAAAACCTCACATGGAAGGAGAATGCATATCCAATGATGTTGCAAGATTTGAAAACCCTCGTTCTCGTTTCCCTCCATTTCGCCTCCCATCCTCCAAAAAAACCTTAGACCTAGACCTAAGGTCTAAGGTCTAAACTTGTTACTATCTTAGACCTGGCCAAAAAAACAAATTGTTGTGTCAACAAATTCTTCATTTTCCTATAGCTGCAAACTCTATTTGCTTACAGTTGTATACTTTTTATTTGCAAACTCCTAATACATAGAAAATATCATAACTACCAACTCCTCACTTACTTTGAAGCTAATATATATATATATGATAGTGTTCTTCTTTCCATCATGGGATACCAACAACCACCTTTGCAAAACCTTGAAAACTTTAAGTTCACATATCTCTACTGAACTTCCATGGGATACCAACCGTCACATTTGCAAAACCTTAAAAACCAAAAAATGTACATATTGACTAATTGTGGTTTTTCCAAAATAAAATGACCAGTTGATAATAAAAACCCAAAATCATGGATAAAGGAAAGTTAGAACATAGGAGAGGAGAAAATAGACACATGTATAAATTTGAAATAGTAACAAACAAAAAAACTGAAAAGTGTAGAAACCTGAAATAGAAACAAACTAAACCCCCCCCCAAAAGAGCTAACGAAAATGCCGAAGTAAATCAAAAAAGTTTTTCTTAATAATGTTGTTAATAAAAACCTTAAAAATATTGTAATTAAAATTATTTTATTTGAGAAGTACATCATTATTTTGATGATAGTCTTCTACCATAATTTCAGGTATGTGTGTTCTAACATATTTTACAACCCAACAAATTTTAGAAATAGGGTATATACATTTATGTATAAATATTTAAAAAGTTCAATTAATATTGCCATATAATAAAAACTTACATTCTAATAATATATATTTAACAAAATTTTGAAATAAGTTGATAATTTCATGTTGAATAAGATAAGCAAGTTGTAGATAACTATTCAAACACAAAATCTATTATTTTGATGAATTTGGAAAAGACAAACTAACAAATAAAACTCCACACAATAAATTGAGAGTAAAAAATTGAAAATAAAATCTATTATTATGATGAATTTGGAAAAGACAAACCAACAAATAAAACCCCACAACAAATAGAGAGAATACAAAATTGAAAAGAAAATGTGTATGAACTATAATAGAGATTTAAAAAATCAGAATACTTATAATGCTTCTATTACTAAAACAATTGTTTTCAAAGTTTCATTCCTGTAATTATTTCATGGCATTTTCTTCTTTTCAATTTTTAATTTATGAGCTTAACAATGTGAATGCACATACAACTTCAAAATACTGAGTGTAAATATTAAATACTGAGAGCGTTTGGTTTGTAGTGGGCCCTAAATTTTGTAA
The DNA here is from genome assembly GCA_032191745.1 of Picea mariana. Taxonomy (NCBI): domain Eukaryota; kingdom Viridiplantae; phylum Streptophyta; class Pinopsida; order Pinales; family Pinaceae; genus Picea; species Picea mariana. The sequence continues at coordinate 265,709 of JASDQU010104559.1, read as the reverse complement.
TTAACTTTAATAATGAAGATGTTTTGTAGTAGACTCCTAAGTTTTTTTATTGTATTCTAAGTTTTTTTTTAAGTAGATTTTATTCATAAGTTTAATGTATTGTACTTTTATTACTTCTGCATTCCCATTCTCCAATTTAAGAAGTATGCTAGTAATTATGTTTCAGGTATTACATGTTTCAGATGAAACTGCCTATAAACCACCTGCCTATGACTACCTATAACTCACCTATCTTAACATTCAATATCACTTAACCGAGTAAATATTACTCCCTAGACCATCCTCTTCTCTTTACCATCCTCTTCTCTTTATGGTATAGTGTTAACTGTAACTTTCTCACACTGCATTTATGGTGTACTGTGAACAGTCAATTTCAGACACTGCATTCCATTTATGGTATAGTGCTTAGGGTTTTAGTACTTTTTTGTCTCTTTTGCTTGGTGTACTGTGAACAGTATCCTTCACACACTTTATTCTATTTATGGTATGGTGATAAGGGTCTTTATGAGTGATCCTGATCCAACGCTCTTTTTGTTTGGCACTTTTCAGAACATGTACAGTCGCTGACGAAGCTGCATATGGGTCGCTCAAAGCGCGCCTTATCCGCTGGACAGCGAAAGTTTTGTCCAGCTTCACGACGACCTACTGTGTATCACGTGGGCAAGTCGTACATTTTTTCAACAAATTGTGGAAAAATGGAGGACTTCGGCAGTCTAAAGCGAGCTTCCTCTCTCTCCCTCATGGCAGAAACAAGAGTTAAGGGACGCAGAAAGAGTGAAGATAGTCACCAGGCATTTGTTATGGAAGCGGCAGTGAATAGAGAGAATCAAAACATTGCCGCCGAAGTAGAACAAGCTAGGTATGAAAAGAGTCGAAACGATTGGGAATCAACTAATTCTCCTACCATTTGAGGCCGACAGACGCCGGTATTGGTTTGCTACACCCTCCTTCCCACTGTGTTCAAGGATTTTTGCACTCTGCATCATCGTATTGTTTTTAATTTAAGTGACCAAAAGATATTGTTCATTTTCTTATAGGATATTACACAGGAAACTAATATCATGCCGGCGCACAGAGCACTCGTCTTCTGGCTACCGAAGCATTAATTTACCTGGATAAACATCATGACACTTTGGCTCTTCTCCAACAACTAACAGCAGGTTTTTTTTGTGGATTTATTTTATGCAGATGAGCGGCGTCTCTGATTTGAACCCAAAGACTCCATCCAAATCTACAGCTGCTGTTGCGATTTCTGGAGACGCTGTCGACATCTTCTTGCTCTGGATGCAATCTCTGCAGAACCAAATGTTCAGATAAATGCATCCTGCGCCTTCTGAATCGCAATTGGCTTCCACACATATCAAGAAATTGGAGGAGTATACTTTGGGTGAAGCCCTAAACCATTGCTACCAAAGGATGGGATATATGGATGACTCTTTAAATCCCCATACTAAATTTTAAAACAGCCTATGTTGCATTATGTCGATATAAATACTGTCTTGCATCTTAATATAAATCTTTTTTATATATCTGTAAAAAAATGTCAGAAATGCAGTTGTAGATATTCTCTTTTATATGGTAGGTAATATAAATTTATACAAATCACTATTTTTTGTTGTTTAAAATTTATTTTTGAATGTAGAAATGGATTCAGCATGTTGAAAAACTTCTAGAGTATTTTATAGAAATAATCACTTAAATTTAAGAATTCTATAATTTGTCCCAAGATTTCTGGCAAATATCCCCCAAAAAATCTTCATTTCATAGAATCTTTACCCTACAGCAAAAGAAATGGTTTTGGCTAATTATTCTACAAAATGGTTTTTTTCTAGAAAAAAAATACATAGATAAAATGTTTTAGACAAATAAAAATAGTTCAGAATATTTAAACCTTATGAAACAATTAAAAAATTAAAACAAAAGGCTTTGAAAATGACTATCATTCTAAGCCGACACGAAATCGGTAAAACTTTGCAGTATACGTTACAAAATTATTTTCCTCCTGTTTTAAGCCTGTGTTGAAGCTTATTTTAAACTTTTAAGTGTAATTTTGCACATTGATAATGGTTATGTGATTTGGCACCAATCGAAGTCAAATATATGCGAAGTCAAATATATGCGATTGCAGTGTAAATTTAGAATTGGAATGGCTTTTCTTTCCCATTTTTATATTAAAATCTTGGTGTGTCTATCCATACATTCATACATTCATTCCAGTGGTTGTGGTTATTATCCTGGCTTAATTTAGTTAACTAGTGTTAGAGATAATGCTTCATTAATGCATTATGTTGAGTTGGAGATTGGTTTGAAGATTTGTAGGAGGATGTTGAGATATTCTCTCAACCTATCCCTCCAAGAGTGGAGTTAGTTGGATCTGAATCCAGCTTTATATATGTGTATTGTGTTGTGTCTATTAATGAAATAATACAATCTGTATTTGTGTGTAATCTGCTGCTCTCTTGAATTCTAACATGGTATCAGAGCTAGGACAGCCTTGACTCTCTCACGAGAGGGGCTGGAATATGAGATAGATTGGTTTTGGAGTAATATGTGAGTACGCTGTTGCTGAGAGCAATATTTGACGCTGCTATCCAGGACGTAGAGCTGCTGTTTGGTAATCTGTCGGTGAGTCCTGTTGAAGGGAGGCTACGCGTGTGCCCTTCAATGAAAGGTCATGAGCTGCTACGCGTGTGAGATGCAAATCTCATATTTTCATCATACATTTTATTTAACAAGGTGCTGCAGGGATCCAATAGTTGATGAATGAACCGTGAGTCTATCATCCTGCGTGGACATCTACCTGCTGAAGATCCGTGAATGGGTGATCTATACATTTTGTATGAGCTATAGCAATCATCGTTGTTATCCAAGAGAGAAGTCTCGCCATTTTTGGTACTTCTAAAGTCGTGGAAATCACCGTAGTCACCGTTCTATTAAGATCTGATTTTAATAGAGCACATGCATGGTAGAATAGGAAGCCAGGGAGATTCTTGTTCTTATTCCATTGGCTGCAATTGCTGGAAGAGGAATAATTGGGGCATCCAGAATTGTTTTACCAAAGCTTCAATTATTGAGTCATTATTGAGTCCATAGCTATTCTCCTTCAACTAGATTTTCAACGGAATCTGCTGCTCCTTGCATGTGGTTATTCAGATAGCATCTAGCATAAGTAGAATCAGAAAGCGTCGGTGAGCGATTGTTGATAGACTAGCGTGAAAGAGGAAATCGCGTTGTGGAAGCTGCACGAAGCAATAGGCAGGCGTCATTTCGGAATTCACAATGGCTTACCTGGGTTGGGTTCCCCAACTTCTTGTCACATCAAGTCTTTTCAAGAACTTGGTGCAAAGATTCGAAATCCAACTTGTGCAGATCTCCATGGATCTGGTCATATTTTTTCCTCTGTCCATTTCAATGATAACACATGCCACGCCAAGTTTGAGTTTGAGGATGAAGATCTAGAGTCTTGGAGACGGATGAGTCCAAATCAAGACAAACAGTTGTGTTTTAAAGTGTGTTTAAAGTTTTTATATATTTATATATGTATCTATGCATGTTGTGCAAGTATGTGTGAGTTGCAGTTTAGTGAGTTTGAGAGATTATGAATTCAATGAATATGCATTGAATATTGTATGAGATCTTGGAATTTGAAACATATTGAATTTAGTCAATTCAATGTGTAAAGAGCAAAGATTGTTAGAATTGACTACTCTAACAAGTTGCAGGTGCAGAATGAAGATCCAAGATGATGAATTCAGATCTTGTGTGAGTGCTACTTATGTTGTAAAGGAAGTAGGAACTCTTGTATTTTGATATAAGCTGGCAGCCCCGGTTTCAAGAACAATTGTTCTTATGATTGGAAGTCACCTTGTATAATTGAATGTTGAGGACATTCCGTATCCAAACTGCTCTTCTAGACACTGAAGGATAGCCGAAAGCAAAAATCCGA
>JASDQU010104559.1:250444-261663 GCA_032191745.1 Picea mariana | reverse complement strand
TTTTGTAATAGTGTTTAAGTATTATAAGTTTTTTAATGTAAGCATTAAAGGAGGGTGTTAGAGATAATGCTTCATTAATGCATTATGTTGAGTTGGAGATTGGTTTGAAGATTTGTAGGAGGATGTTGAGATATTCTCTCAACCTATCCCTCCAAGAGTGGAGTTAGTTGGATCTTAATCCAGTTTTATATATGTGTATTGTGTTGTGTCTATTAATGAAATAATACAATCTGTATTTGTGTGTAATCTGCTGCTCTCTTGAATTCTGACAACTAGTACATGTTGAAACTAGTCCATGTTGAAATCAGAGGTTTATTAAAAGGAATATTTTATTTGATTTTATTACTAGCATAACAGTGAAATAGTTGTTGATTGTCGAAAGGTTGATAAGATGAAACTAATCCTTAAAAAAATATATTAAATTTTATTTTTGATTAACAAATAAATGGTTGAGCTTCATTTATCTGGTGTTAATATTTTAATTTCTGTTAATTATTTACGTGGCAATTAGTTAGCTATCAAAGTAATTTTTAAATATTATTAGGTAAATGTAAAAAAATAAACACATAACTGATGTCTTTATAATAGCTAGGAAGTTAATGATTGAAATCACACCCATTTATTTTGTGTGACTACTAAGAATATTCCAGCCATATTTAATCCTGTCCATAGAAAACTTATTAAGCACTAAACCCCTATTAAATCTGCCCATTGTCAATAGGTGTACGCTTTTCGGCGTAATCATTGAAATGGATTATTTAATTGTTGGTGAAATTACAATTTTTATTATTTGAATTGCAGTTTTGAATGTACAAATGGATTCAGCATCATGAACAATCTTTAATTCACCCAGATTATGCAATCTCAACAACTGATATCTACAATTTCATCCATTCTTTCAAATTTCTTTCAAATTTATGATAGATTTATAAACAAAACTATTATTAAAAAAAATAACCTAAAAAATTCAAAAAATATTAAACTATGCCTGATTAAAACCCATACATTCCTTTGAATAGATGGAGCTATTATACTTTAATGTGGTTATACTATTAAAAAAAGTAGCTTAAAAAGTTCAAAAAGTATTAGACTATGCATGGTTAAAATCCATACATTCCTTTGCAAAGATTAGGCTATTATGCCTTAGTGTGCTTACTCCATAACTCTAGTCAATATGTACCATTGGATAAGCCTAAAGACCTATCACTCATTTTAGGAATATGAGCTTTCTTAATAATTGAATTTTCAATTCTATTTTTTCTAATGATAAAGATAATTTTTATTCATAATCACAATTATAAAAAGTTCAAAAAGTATTACATTATGTCTCGTTAAAATCCATACATTTCTTTGGAAAGATTAGGCTATTATGCCTTATTGTGGTTACTTCATAACCCTAGTCTAGTTAATATGTAGGACTGGATAAGCCTAAAAAGCCTATCATTGATTTTAGGAATATGAACTTTCTTAATCATTAAAATTTTCAATTCTATTTTTATTTTTTACTGATAAAGATATTTTTTTATTTATAATTATAATTATAAAAAGTTCAAAAAGATATTAGACTATGCCTATTAATCCATAAATTCATTTAGAAAGATTAAGTTATTATGTCTTATTGTGGTTACTCCATAACCCTAGTCAATATGTACTATAAAAGCCTATCATTGATTTTAGGAATATGAACTTCTTTAAATATTGAATTTCCAATTTTTTTTTTTTAATGATAAAGATAATTTTTATTAATAATTATATTTAAAAAATTAAAGAGATAAAATATAAATATTAATTTTGAATAAAATATTTTTAAAATATAATATTTTATTATTGTAATATTAAATTAAATTATATTTAATTAACTAATTTAAATATTAAAATAATTATTTTATAAAGTTTATGAACATATTAATTTGAGATTTCGTTTATTCTCGAGGTAATATAGTGTATCCATGTCCATTTAAATCTAATATATTTAGCATGATATAAAACCCAATTTTTTTTTTTTTAAGTTTCATATCTCTGTCAAGACAAGATAACATGAATATTTATAATTAATAAATTAATTGAAAATTTTAATTAATATCATGATTGTTTTAGTAATATCATGATGGTTTTAGTAAGTCATTTTTTTATCCTCCAAAGTCTTTTTAAGGTCAGACTTCGTAAAGAAATTGATAAAGTACATATAAAAGAAAATAATTATAACAAAATTTCAATTAGAAAGAAAGATAATTAAATTCACATAAAATAAAATAGTATTACTATCTAAAATTAATGGATACATTATTATTGAATAAGAAAGGAGTGTGTCATTGAAGATTCACATGATACCATGCAAATTTGTAGTTTATATATAGAGAAAATTTGTAGTTTATATTCAGAGATAGGGGGTTATGTCTATAGTTTAATTTATTATTTAGGGTGTTTTAGATTTAGTATTCACTGAGGTTACAAGTTTAAATTCATCACTAATTATTAGGTAGTATGTGATCTGATTTTAGTTTACTTATGGTATGTTTGAGGTTGGGTCAAGGGAATAAAGATAATGGACTTACAAGTGGTAGTAGCTGATTTAGACCAAATTTTTTTTTCTATATAATCAAAATGGTTTCAAAGTTAATGATGTGTTTGATATTGAGATATTGAGCATAATGATCTCCAATGTTAATGGCGTGCATGATATTGAAGTATTGAGCATAATGGTCTCAAGTTAATGGTGTGTTTGATATTGAGGTATTGGTTATATTCATTTCAATGTATTGTTGAAACAATGCATTCATTTCAATAATAATAGAATAAATTTGGTTTAAGATACTCTTTTTAATATGATGCAATGCAAAACAATTTGGCACATTAATTTTAGCAAAATAATTCAATGAATTGATTTCAACAATAATACAATGCAAACCAATGTGATGCATTATTTTCAACAATGATACAATGCACAATTATCCTAAAACCCTAAGCTCATAATTTCATTTATGTGCACCAAACTCTAGCTTTATCTATACCATCTCCAACATTATAATATGTATTTAGAATCTTTTACCATTCTTCTAAATGATTTTAGTTAAATTGCAATCCATTATATTAACATATATGAGATTTATTTCACTATTTTATTGACCATAGAATTTTGATGTGCATATTTTAATTAGTTTAGATCCATCTTAACCATTATCAGGAATTGAGAGGGATCAAATCCAGGTATAAACACCATTTTTTACATCCTCCAAGGATTTGATTAGGATTTTATAGATTCAATATTAATATGAATCTAAGCTATAATGAGTTTTAGAGTTCATTTGTTCTCTAATTATTCACACCCATAATTATTAACAATGGTTCCATTTTAGGTGTGGTAGGTGTGGGGGTGAGGTTTGTATTTGACCCTGAAGGAAAAATAGGACCATTGAGTTTGCATGGGGCATGGACATCACTTCTAAAAATGAGGCTGAAGTGTTGGATTTATTCCAAGGCCTTTCATTATTGCCAGAGATGGGAAAACATAGAGTTACAGTATGGGGGATTACACAAATCTTATTAGGTCTTTCTAGGGTTTTTCATTGCAATGGGAACATGCACTTGTTGTATTTTTAGGATTGCACCTGGGCTTTAGGAATGCACACATGCTCCTATTTAAATGGATTCAACATTTGTTGAAGCTCCATGCAATCCATTGCCATGTGGAAACTTCTTATTTTTAATAAAAATAACATGTGCATGTTAAAACATATGTGCATTCCTTTGTGTAAAAAACAAAAACAAAATGTGACTGCATTGTTCATTTTTCCCAACCCACAATGCTTTTCCTTATTTCTTCTCCCCGACCAAGAGCACTCTTTAGTAATTTGGCCCAATCTCGGTGAGGACAAGAAGGAGGTACATTGGTATGAATAACACTCCGTGTTTCCCATAGAGGAGCTCTCATTCTAGGTAGATTTTACTCAAAATCTCATTTTTATATTTGTTAAATTATACAAATTTACATAATTTTTAAAAATATATTGTTATTGTTTAACTGTAGCTTTTATTTCTTCCCTATGGAGTAAAACCCTAATCCAAACCTAAACCTTAATGCCCCAGAAGATCCATACATAGACATTAATCAATGTTATACAAACTCATAAACTTAATTGGAGAGCTTAGGAACACTAGAGATCCATATCGTATTTAATTGGCCACTTTAGTTGATAACATTGTTGTTTCCATTGGTCATGCACGTGGCCAATTATCTGATATATTCAAATATAGGACTAGGATGAGAGAGTATTGCTCAACCAACATTATTAAGGAAGAGGTGAAAAATTTGCATATAACCAAAGAGATGATTGTTCAATTGTTTGTTTACCCTAGAACCAACCAACCACTTGATCCAAGAAAATGCACTTTTGCATGCACTAGTGCATATCCTAGCAATGGAAAGACCATTGGATGGATAGGTGATTTATGGTATTTGATAAACCTCCCTGTAATAATAGAGATGTTCCCTTGTATTTTATTTGTAAATTATGGGTCACTATATCAATTACTTTGACATTGGTGAATTTCAAGGGGTCGGTCTTGGCTCCATTTAGGATCGAGCAACAATAAGGAATAATCCATTGAGAGAGTTGTTTGCATATAGGCATATGATTAACACCTCCTCCCCACAAGCCACCCATATGGCTGATAATATTTGGGCCACTAGTACAACGATATTGTCCTTGACACACAACTTAGTTCAACATAATGCATTTGTGGTAGCATCTCATTGCGATCCATCGTTTAATGATGTTATACCACCATGTGTAAGGCCACATTGATTCTAGACCATGCATGGCATCTAGTTGTGCCATCCATTCTCGTTCCAACCCAAATGTTGTGAGAAATATTACCCTGCGGATAGGCTAAGCTCCCCTTTGGACCAAGACCCCTATCTTTGGTCCAAAGGAAGAAGTGAACAAATGGTTGCTACTTTCCCTATAGATCTAACTCAATCAATCAAGCAAGAGAGAAGAATAATGTGGCATACCTTATTGTGATGCTCGTCCTCGCTGCTCCAATCACTTGGCTTGATCTCCAAGCTTCTCAATGCAAATGGAATCCTGTAAAAACTAGCAAGAGTACTCTTCCTTCTATGCTATATAATTATATAAAGCATATCTATCTATGAAGACTGAAACAACTATAGAAAAAAAAATGTAGATGTAGAGCACATGAACTTGAAGGGAATAGACCAAGTTAATATTAATTGGAAATCCAAAAGAAGGCACTTACAAAGCATGATTTACGATGTAGTATCTTCACCAAGATCTCCTCGTCCAACCCTTGCATGAAAACATTGAAATCAAAATGTTGATGCTTTTCCTAGGATCAAAGGTTTGACATTTGAATTCTTCCCCATTTCACCTTGGAAATACCTTCAATATATAGGCTTGATATGCTTAACCACCATGAGATAATGAAGGATATGGTTCCTTAAGTTGGGATTAGATCCTAAGATAGAGTCATAGTATAGGAGTCGACCACAACAACCTCATCCATCAAGAGCTGACCCTTAGAAAAAGGTGGAAGATCTAAAATTTCCCTCTAACCAGACTTACACCCCCCCTTAGTGAGAGACAAAGTGCCATTGGCGCCCCATTAACATGGCAGGGGGAGCACCAGTGCTCTTTAAGCATGGGTAGGAGAGTGGCACCCTTCTAAAATGCACAAAAATGGTCGAAATTTCCAAGAAAAAGGTGTTTTTTGACTGTAAGATGATAGGGCTTCTTCTTCCAACTTGAATTAGGTATTGTGACAAATGTTTATATGGTTTCAAGGGGTTGCGACACTTATCAAAGAGAATGCAACACTTGGTAAGGTACATATGACACTTGCGACAATGCATGCAACACTTAATAAGGTGCATACACCACTTTGCAACACTTACGACACTTAGGGTGTGACACATAAGTGTGACATTTTGACGTGTAGCATATGACCCCTAAAGTGCGAGGTCAGAAGAGAAACTGATGACCGAAACACTTTAAACATTCTTCATTACAAGGGTGTTGGAGTAGGAGAACCTGACAAAAGATGAAAACAATCATCAATATACATATATGTTCTATTTTTGAGGCAGTCATACCTATGCTCGGAATATGAGTTGACTCAAAGAATGGTCGTCGACCAATACACTTCAGATCCATGAGAATACTGACTAAGGATATGGCCACTAGAGATACAATGTGGATCCATACCTCCATGACATTAACTGATCGCAGCCACAAAAAATACACAATGGAGCTACAAGAAGACAAAACATAGCCACATATTAATACAATGTGGATCTATGTGACAGTATATATATCAGTAAGATTGTCAGCATGATGATTGTATTGAAATATTTTACATGCTCAAATGATCTCCATCGCAGCATGGGAAAATCACATAACAAAGTGAGCTCCTAACCCAGGGTCTTCGTCCCAATCCCGAAACTGTATGAATATAGCCATGTGAATAATGTTGAAATAATGTAACTTCAAAGAGTATTCTTATTATTATTGATATATTATTTATAGTATTAATTCCCATTATGGATTAATCATGTCGGTAATTGTATTAGGACCAAATCCCGTTTTGCGGATTGGTCATCGGACAATTGTAATAGGCAGAATAAGAAGTCGGCCCCAACAGTTGTTATTGAGACCCAGAATTAAATTAAAGGTGGGTTTACCCACCCAGAGTGAGAGGCCGGCCCTGCAAGTGAAGACCTTTCACACGTGCCAATCTTGTATATATAGGGAGGCTAGTGCCTCACTTCTACACACAACACACTTGCTCATTCTTGAGAAGCAAGCTGCAACTTACCAGTGAGAGAGAAGGAGAAGAGTGGCACATCTTTTGGAGAGGACTATCTGTATTGGTTTGAGTTATCTCTTGAACATTGTACTAGCAATTTATGATAAGGAAGTTTTTGGTGGGTTTTCTTCCCCTAGAAGGTTTCCCAGGATAAATGTTGTGTCTCTTGTGAATGTGTATTTCTCAGTGATCTTGTTCTTATGATGCTCTTATCTATTGAAATGCAAAGAACTATAATAATGGCATAAAAAATTAACATGGTATCAGATCCAACCTGAAAAAAGCATATTTCGCAAGAGGAAAAACGTCACTGTTATCGTACCCAAAAATTAGGGTTTTGAAAAAGTGAATCTTTTCAGCCCTAAAACCACCTAGAAAGTTGCGCCCTCCCCCAAGGATTATTTTGGCACTTAGAGTGCACCTTTTCAGTGGCTAGATCTCCCGGAAAGTGAAACCCTAGTTTCACAAAGTACCAGAAAACCAGAAAACCAAAGTACCAGAAGTACCAGAAGTACCAGAGTACCAGAAGTACCAGAAACCAGAAGCACCAGTCAGGAAATCTGTAGATCAAGTTTGAGGGGGTAAAAGTTGGATTTTCGAAATTCCGACTGCGCCAGCTAACTCGCCTCAGCTCAGCGCATCTATCCCCTAGATTAGAATTTCAAAATTCAAAGTTTAAAAAATTAGGGTTTCCTCATAAAACCCTAAGTTGCAGTTGTAGTTGCAATCTCAGAACCAGTTGCAGTTGTAGTACCAATTGCAGTTGCAGCTGTAGAACCAGTTGCAATCACCCTTGAAATTTTCTCAAGAGTTGGCAATGGTTACCGCTGCTACTAGATGGAGCCACTACCTGCAAATACTATCAAAGGTATGTACTTACATATGTTTAATGGTTAAACCCTAAAGAGTATTTGCAGGAGAAGGGATCACTTTCCATAGATCCAGAAGGATCTCAAGATCCAACACATTCAGAGGAATGATGCAACCCAGGTGTGATTATTCTGATATGCATCTATTTGTCATAACATTATCTTGATCAGTGTTGCATGTTGAAGCTATGATCAAATTATTAGAAGGATTAAAAGTTGATCATAGAGCTTATCCTCTAACCTAACCTTCTGTCAAGATAGCGTATTGTCTTAATACAACAGATAGGTTGAAGAAAGCACTCGTCACTTGAGTGAAGGAGACCTGGAAGAAAAGCAAGCACTCATTCTTGAGGACAAGGCTCCAAGTTTGATTAACCAAGATTAATAAGATTCAAAGGTACACATGATAAAATGATGACTATAATTGAGATAGAAATCGTCCTAAAGTATTATACTTGATAGCATGTGAGAATATAGAGGTAAAAACTTTGCCTAATATGACTAACACCTCCTCTAGGAGAAACCTCGTGTGTTAGTTCCAGATTGCCATGGAAGAATGCTTGGTCACAACACTATGAGAGTGTTGACCTCATTTCGTATTGTATTCCTTACCTTTAATATTTGCTAAATTATAAGTAATAGCTCTAAAGGAGCTACTGTGATGATTGTTCATGCTATTGATTTATATTATCAAGAAGGATATTATTCTTGCTTGTTGTTTTGTTGACCTTGCTCCAGGTCACATGAGGAAGCTATAGTGAAGGTTGCAGAAGGCAACGTGCTAAAGGAGAGATCATAAATGAAGCAATCGTCAATGGAAAAGAAGAAGGTGGGTCACTCAGAAGCTGCCATGACCCACGCTATTGAAGAATCCATGTGAACTCTATAATATTAGCTCACATCAACTACAAGGCACTACCATACATATGTAAAGCTGTCACAGGTTTACCAGAACTCAAAGGTGACCATGAAGGCGTATGCGATGGATGTGCGCAAGGGAAGAACATCAAGAACCCTTTTCCAAAGAGGGACAACAGAGCATAAGGAGTATTGGAACTCATTCATTCAGACGTGTGTGGCCCAATGCCATCATCCTCCATTAGCGGGTATGTATACTATGTATCATTCATTAATGATTATTCTAGTAAAATACTTGGATATATTTGAAGTATTCAACAAGATCAAGGAATTCAAAGCCTTGATAAGAGAAACCTTCTGTAAGGAAGATTAAGATACTCAGGTTAGATAATGGAGGAGAATATACCTCAGAAGAGCTCATGAACTTCTGCAAAGATGTTGGGATCAAGATCCCCAACAAAACGGTGTAGCTGAATGGAAGAACAGAACCATGTTGGAAGCTGTGAAGATCAAGATCTTCCTATGTGCTTATGGGCAGAAGCAGCAATGGAAGTTGTTTATGTGCAGAACAGATTATCCCATAGTGCACTTGGGTTCAAGACCCCAGAAGAGATGTTCACCGCAAAGAAGCCAGAGGCAAGCCATCTCAAAATATTTGGCTGTCCAGTGTTTATTCGTATACCGAAAGAGAAAAGAAACAAGATGGAACCCTCTGGAAAGAAGGGAATATTTATGGGATACTGTGAGGTCTCCAAGGCCTTCAGAATCTACATACCTTGTCACCACCACATTAAGATCAATAGGGACATGACCATTGATGAAGAAGCAACACTTAAGAAATCAAGAAGATGCCAGCTTAAAGAAGTATATGAAGAGGAACCCAAAATTCCTAGGATTGCAAGATCCATGAGGGAAGTTCCCAGAACTACAGAACCTGTAAGGTAAGTCGTAACTTCCCCCGATGTGGAGATTCCTGAAGACCATGACATAACAAAAGTTCAAGAACCTCCTCAAATGACCTTCTCCCATAAAAGAAAGCCTGCTTGGGCAAGAGAGCTTATTCAAGATGGAGAGAAGTATGTTGTTCCAGAAGGAACCTCGAGATAGGTGAAAAGACCAAATCCATTCTCCAATTACACGGATTTGATATGTGATCTCCCAGATGAAGAGCCTACCTGCTTTGAAGAAGCCATTCAGAGAAAAGAATAGGCAGATGCCATGACAGAGGTATACCAATCCATAATGAAGAACGAAGTATGGGAAATAGTTCCCATATCGAAGAATAAAGATGGGGTATCCTACAGATGGATCTTCAAAATAAAACATGCTGCTAATGGAAGTATTGAGAAGTATAAAGCAATATTTGTCGCTCGTGACTTTTCCCAGAAGGAAGGCATTTACTATGAAGAGACTTTCGCTCCTATAGCCAGATACACTTCAATCAAAACCATTATAGCTCTTGCTACCAAGATGAAATGGAAGCTGCACCAGATGGACATGAAGACAACTTTCCCGAATGGTGTTATCGAAGAGGAAGTGTATATAGAGCAACCCCAAGGATTTGAGGTTGAAGACAGGAAGTCTCATGTCTGCTGATTGAAGAAAGCCTTATACGGATTGAAGAAAGCTCCCAGAGCTTGGTATGGCTGTATAGACAGTTTCTTGACGAGCTTAGGCTTTACCAAGAGTAAAGTAGACTCAAATATCTACTTCAAAATTATGGATAATGAATCAGTAATATTACTACTGTATGTGGATGACTTATTCTTAATTAGAGAAGAAAATCTCATTGTTGAATGTAAACAGAGACTTGCAGCAGAATTTGAAATGAAAGACCTTGACCTAATGCATTACTTCTTAGGTCTTGAGGTATGGCAGAGTCTAGGAATGATCTTCCTTAATCAAGGGAAGTACACGATCAAAATCTTAAAGAGATTTGACATGCTAGAATGCAAGTNAGCTTAGGCTTTACCAAGAGTAAAGTAGACTCAAATATCTACTTCAAAATTATGGATAATGAATCAGTAATATTACTACTGTATGTGGATGACTTATTCTTAATTAGAGAAGAAAATCTCATTGTTGAATGTAAACAGAGACTTGCCGCAGAATTTGAAATGAAAGACCTTGACCTAATGCATTACTTCTTAGGTCTTGAGGTATGGCAGAGTCTAGGAATGATCTTCCTTAATCAAGGGAAGTACACGATCAAAATCTTAAAGAGATTTGACATGCTAGAATGCAAGTCCATGAATACACCCATGGAAGCAAAGATGAAGTTGCTGGTCGATACTTTGTCAGACTTGATAGATGCCACACTGTAGAGACAGATTATAGGATCGCTGATGTACCTGACGAACACCAGACCAGACATCTGTTTTGCAATGAACACCTTGAGTCAGTTTTTGGTAGAGCCCAGATGTGTTCACCTAGTGGCTGCAAAACATATGATGAGGTACCTTAAAGGTACAATGGATTATGGTCTCAGCTATGATGGAGATCATGACTTCACATTGAGTGGATATACTGATGCAGATTGGGCAGGAAGCGTTGCAGACAGAAAAATCACTTCTGGATGTTGTTTTAGTTTGGGATCAGCCATGATCTCGTGGCAGAGTAGGAAGAAATCCAGTATTGCTCTCAGCACAGCGGAAGCAGAGTACATTG
>JASDQU010104559.1:226317-249635 GCA_032191745.1 Picea mariana | reverse complement strand
AAACCTCTATCTCGTGTAAAGTTTGAACACTTTCGAGATAAGCTTGGTATAGTTCGAAAGGACCCTCCCTGAAAGGGGGAGTATATATATATATATATATATATATTCCTTGCTTCTGAACTCGCTATTAGACATAAAGCAAGATGAGTCATTGCTTCTGACCTCGCTGTTAGACGTAAAGCATGATTCTGTGTGTTCCTTTCTTCTGACCTCACTGTTAGACGTAAAGCATGATGTCGTCTGTTCCTTGCTTCTGACCTCGCTGTTAGACATAAAGCAAGATGAGTCACTACTTCTGACCTCGCTGTTAGACGTAAAGCATGACGCTGTGTATTCCTTGCTTCTGACCTCACTGTTAGACGTAAAGCAAGATGATTCCTTACTTCTGACCTAGTTGTTAGACGTAAAGCAAGATGATTCCTTGCTTTTGACCTCGTTGTTAGACATAAAGCAAGATGTTGATGTGTTCCTTGCTTCTAACCTCGCTGTTAGACGTAAAGCAAGATGATTCCTCGCTTCTGACCTAGCTGTTAGACGTAAAGTGAGATGATGATGTGTTCCTTGCTTTTGACCTAGTTGTTAGACGTAAAGCAAGATGATTCCTTGCTTTTGACCTCATTGTTAGACGTAAAGCAAGATGTGAATGACACTGAGCTACCGGCTTAACCACTGTGACATTGAATGAGTGTAGTACTGTGATGTGCCAGCCTAGTTCTATGATGAGGTATCATTTTTATTGATACATTTTGATGTAGATGATGATGGCATTCTTTCGAGAATGATGATGTTGTCGATGAAGAAAACTTCTGATGACTCGTAAATGTGCTAGCCAATGTTCCAAAATGATATTGACGATACTGTCCTCCTGATGCCACTAATGATGTAGACCTCTCTCACCTGATGCTGTTGAAGAATACCCTTATTGTTAAGGGGGAGTGTTGAAATAATGTAACTGCAAAGAGTATGCTTATTATTATTGATATATTATTTATAGGATTAATCCCCATTGTGGATTAATCATGTCGGTAATTGTATTAGGACCAAATCCCCTTTTGCGGATTGGTCATCGGACAATTGTAATAGGCAGAATAAGAAGTTGGCCCCCAACAATTATTATTGAGACACAAAATTAAATTAAAGGTGGGTTTACCCACCCAGAGTGAGAGGTCGGCCCTGCTAGTGAAGAACTTTCACACGTGCCAGTGTTGTATATATAGGGAGGCTAGTGCCTCACTTCTGCACACAACACACTTGCTCATTCTTGAGAAGCAAGCTGCAACTTACCAGTGAGAGAGAAGGAGAAGAGTGGCACATATTTTGGAGAAGACTATCTGTATTGGTTTGAGTTATCTCTTGAACATTGTATTAGCAAATTATGATAAAGAAGTTTTTGTTGGGTTTTCTTCCTCTAGAGGGTTTCCCAAGATAAAAGTTGTGTCTCTTGTGAATGTGTATTTCTCAGTGATCTTGTTCTTATGATGCTCTTATCTATTGAAATGCAAAGAACTATAATAATGGCATAAAACATTAACAAATAAATGACTTGATGTCGAACATGGTAGAAACCATTTGATCACTGGTCATTGAGGTATATTGTTAACAAGTGTGAGGGAAATCACCAATGATGACAATGGATACCTGAATGAAAAAGTATATTGACACATGGAATTGGTATGACTCAGAGACAAGTAGATTACCCAACTGTAGGATGAGATGCAAACATGTTCCATGTTCAAGGGAGAAAACAATAGTTGTCATAATGGATTCCGAAAAACTTGACCAACTTCCTTCAAATTTTCCCCATCATGATTGATGACTACCTATTTATTTTTTAATGAGCTTTAGGAGGGTAACATATGCTCGATATAACTCATATTCTATGAGTCTCTTGACATATGTTTAACGAACTTGAGGAAGGAGGGGTTCGGTCTTGTATGTGTCTTGTAGATTAGACTCACATAGGTCCTTCAATGCATGGTTTTACGAGCACAAAGAAGGTAAACTCGATGGTTTTCACATTTAGAGAGTCTAAAAAGAACTTAAAGATGACTCTGTGGATGATGTTTTCATAAATTTAGTCCGCCAACACTGAAAAAAGTGTAAAACAATACAAGGGAGAACTCTTCTAATCATGCTTGACTAGAGTATTCATTTTTTGTAATTAGTCTCGTGAGGTTGAAAAAGAGATAAACTACCACTCGAAAGACACCCTTTCAAACCTTTTAACAAGTATGAAAGGAAGCAAGTTTACTCAAAAATATTTTTATTTTTAGGGAGTTTGAAAAGAGATTAAAGGAGACTCCAAAGAGTTCATTTTTCGTATAGCTTTTACGAGTCTGAAAAAGGGATGAAAGTATACTCGGTAACCTATTCTCATTTATTAACAAGCACAAGAAAGAACATAGACTAAACTTGGTAACCTATTCTTATGTATTTAAGAGCATGAGAAAGAACAAAGATTGATCTCGTTCTAGAAAATACTACTACATTACGATGGGAATGAACCCCAAGCGAGGATCACTCCTAGAAACATGTCTTTATAGTGGTATTTCCCCCCTAGCTTGCATGGTAGAATCTAGTGGCGTTGCTCCAGCATGATGTCGATAGGTTGGAGACCTGTCCCCCAAGTGTCATTTCCTTTGTCAACTCTTATTCTTTCCTCGTTCAGGCATTTGGTTACTAATATGAATATTTTCACTAGGCAGAGGAAAATAAAGTTCAAGTATTCGATCTAGAGTGAGAGTTGATTCGAATGGAGGGGGGTATGTTTCAGTTTTTAACGGGCTTGACAGATACAATGAACTATGCTTGTAAGTGCCTGTTTAATTTTTTAATGAGCTTGACACAGGAAAAGAACTATGCTTGTAAGCGTCTGTTTAATTTTTTAGCAATCTTGACACAAGAAAATAACTATACTCGTTAAGACCAGGTACTACCAAAGGATCAAGTGATTCTAGGGATTGTTGCACCCAAGTAGAAATCATATTTAACGTGGAAACCTGCAGGGTGGCAGGAGAAGGTAAAGGAAAAATCCCCATGAGCAAGGAATCCTTAAGAAGACCTACTCCTACAATCTCAAGACTAGATTGTCCTATAAAAGAGACATTATTCAGTGTATCATTGTGGAGATCTGGAGTTGTATAGTCAAGCTAGTCAACGATGATAATTTTTCCTTGATGGGGAAATCGAAAAATAAGAAACATTGAATATGCGATGACAATCATCGCATAGAACCAACTATGACCAAGTAACAAATTGTAATCCAGAGGCGCATCAACCACTTCGATATCGACCAAAATAGTTTTACCCTTCAATGTCACAACGAAATATTGCAAGAATCCGTGAGGTTGGAAACCATGTCCATCAAATGATTTAAGGGTGGTAGGAGATAGGGTAAGTTTAGAAGAACCAAGGGCTCTCCAACAAGGAAAATACATGACACAAGTGGATGCTCCCTCATCCAAAATAGTGCGATGTATGTTCTTTCCACCAACCAAAATTTGAATTTGAAATTTTATGTGGTGGGAGAGTCTCTCCTTAAAATAATTCATATTAAACATAATCATATTTGACTCCTTTGGATCTATAGCTCCAATGGATGACAACGAGGTTCTACGTTGAATTGAACAATGTTGTATAACTTCGAGGGATGACATAGCACAAGGCGCCTACGCCAAATCTTCAATGATATTGTAGTTTTGGGTAGTGCGAGAATTTGGATTAAATGTCTCTTTCCAAATTGTGTTATTAGGTGGGCGCAACACTGTGTCAAACATTGGCTTCTCTATCATAAGAGGATTGGAAGATGGAGGAGGAGTGGATGTGGAGGGATAATTGATAGCCTTTCCATTAGAATGATCACTTGGAGGAGTGTCATAAGTATTTTCTTGAGTCGTTACATTAATTTCCTTAAACATACACACCTTATAGGCATTCATGGAAGCATCCCCATGGTGGGAATGACCTGCGTTTCCCGCTTGCGGAGGGGAAGGATTTTATGCAACCGAATGTTGTTGTTGAATCAGTTGGGAGGTACCCTTAATAAATTTAACGACTTTCTCATGATGTGGGTAGTATTTCATGTAGTGTTCTTCCTCACAAATCATGCAATGAAACTTATCCTTCCTATTTGGTTGAGTATCAACAACCTTGGTAGTATCCTGCTAGGTAGAATATTTCTTGGATTTACCCTAGTTTTTCTTCTTACCTCTTGGTTGCTGAGATGATGTGGATTGGACCACATTCACCTCAGAGGTATGAGAAGGAGTGAAAATAGTTTTTGTGTTTAGACCAGAACTTGGTTCCAGAGTAGGTTTTGTCGGATCATTCGACTAGTGAGGAGCATTAGGGACCAGATCGTAAAGTGTGTTGGATTGGGAATATACCAAGTCCAAATATTGAGCATGGATGATAGCTTGCTCCTCAGTAAAAAAATTTACCATTGCAACATCATGTGCAATGGGAGGGAAGAGTGACTTTGTAAGCCAATCTGCAAGGAGTTGTTCTGAAATTGGAGCTTTAATCAACCCTCTCCACTGCCTCCATTCATGAATATGATCAGATATGTGAGTGGAAGATGATTTTCGAAGTGAGTTAAATTTTTTTTTACGAGTCTCATACCATATAGGCAACCATAAATGTGTCAGTAAATCCATGGTAAGAGAATTAAATTCGACAAAGGAGTTATGTGACAACTCGATATACCATTTCGTTGTTGTACCTATAAGTGTTCTCTGAAAAATCCTCATACGAATGGAATCTTCCATCAAAGAGTTTGAAGAACACCATAAATGGAAATTCATAACATGGTTGTTACGATCTTCCCCAGTTTTTTCATCGAATTTTAGGATGTCAGAATGTAATTTTGCAGGGACGGCGGACCAAAATGGGGCATGCTGAATGGGATCATTTTTCAAACATGACAGATCTGGAAGATCTAAAGAAACCAAGAATGGAAGTAGTTAGTTAGCATGTGGATACTGGTGATAACCATATGTTATAAAAACACCAGTAGGACCATATCAAGGTTGTGGCGAGATGAAAAAACTAGATGGTCCTCCTATGTATGGTGGTTTCCCGGGTTGTCCACCCATGTAAGGTGGTTGTCCTGATTTTCCACCCATGTATTGTGATTGAACATGTGGACCTCCTACATACTGATATTTGCATGATGGTCCCCCCATGTATTTTGATTGAGGTATTGTTGCGTTGTAATCATGGGGTTTAGAGATTGATAGGGAAAATTTCTTTCCTGAGGAATGCCAACCAGATTGGATTCCCCCCACAAAGGGTTAGCAACTCTTGGAAATAGATATCCAAGATACATGACAGTAGTAGTCAGAATAGAAGGAATTGTAGTAGTGGCTTGCCCTCGATCTTGTTGATGTTGCAACCATATATGTTTTGCCTCAGTGAAAAATTTCCCTCCGGTTAAAGGTTCCCCCCCAGCTAAAGGTTGGCCTCCCATTGAAGATTGACCTCCAATGTAGGCTGTACTCATATGAAAAGGTTTACATGGAGGCTGAGTATATTGTGTGACCGTGGTTGTGTGAACAACTTGAGTTCTAACTATATGACCTATGGAATGACCAAGTAAAGTGCTTGGTGTGTGTATGTGTGGAAATAGTGAAGTGAGAATATTACCTGACCCATCTGTGAAGGGAGATGTCTTTGTGAATGGTTGAGTCAAGTTTAACTGGGTCACCAATGTTTTCTGTAAAGATGAAGCACCAGTAGTATCAACTACATGAGTTGTGGAAAAAGATAAATTCTCAAGTCCTTTAGGAAAACCAAAAGATGATGGGTTCATGCCAAAACATTGTGTAGTGATTGAACTGGGTGGTAAATTGTAAGAAGAAAATGCATCAAAATATCTCGTGGATGGTGTATGAGTGAGTGGTAGGCCAAGTGGATCAGTAAAAACATGATTCACATAAGATGCAAGGATTTCTAGGAAGGTTGTGACTGGTTCTCCAACATGTTGGCCACTTCCGGGAGCTATGCTCCCGGTCTCAGAAGTTTTATCTTCGATCATTCCTTCATAAGAAACATTGTTTAGAGGTTCATGAATGTCAAGATCCATACCTTGTATACTTTTAGATATTCGATCCTAAGGCTGACTACAAAAGTCAAAGAAACACACTCCTAAGAAAACTAAAAGCAATCAACCAAGCAACAGTAGGCTCAAGGATCTTCTGAAGATGGGATGTCAAGCCGCCAACAAAGAAATGAGAAGTAATTACCCCAAACTCCATGTGACAACCCTTCTTGATGTAAGTAACCCTCATGTTCACGGGGCCACCCTCCAAGGGTACTAAAAGTGTGATACGATGTCCGCCCCAGGTACCGTGAGAATCCCCCCACAGTCACCTCTATAGATACCTAGGAAAGACCACTAAGGTTACCAACTCGGATTCAGCCTCCGGGTGGGTACAATTGAAAGTCAATAATGAATGTATGGGTAGGATATCAAAGTCCAAAATTATTCCATAGGCTGAGGAAAAGTGGGCCAATAGACTCCAGAGGACCCTGAATAGATTTGGATTTCACGAAGTTCTAAGAAAAAATGAGTTAGTGACACTTCAGGAAGAGCCCCCAGTATACGATCTTTCCGCTACGATTGGTCAAGAATTGGAGGGGTAATATTCATTGATCTTCTACACACAACCTCGAGTTTATCCCATGGAGAGGGGGTTCCTGTCTATGCTTAGACGAAAGTTGTATTTTTTCACTCTTTAGTGCTCTACAATATGTTTAGTAGTCTTGGACAATTTACTCACTTTTCCTAGTCCAAAGACCCTAATCCCATGCTACTCTTGGTGTGCTAAAAAAAATAATGTTCTAGTTGATTTTATTAGCATGTGGTTGATTTTAATGGATTTTACTCAGTAGGTTCACGGAGATGAAACTGATGATTGAGAGACTAGACTCTAATAGAATACAAAATAATGAGATACAATTCATTCTTTTCGACGAATTCTCTATATGGCAAGGATAAGTTTTCTATTCTTCTTAACACAAGAAAAAACTCAAAACTATGCAACTTTCAATTTTTGGGATGAAGATGATGTCAAACTACCAAGAAAATGTTTCCGAAAACCGAAATGCATATGCAAAACTAGCTCTTTTTTCAAACATGTACCAAAACAAATTTCCTAGAGAATGAAAAAATTTATTCATTTGATTATGTATGCAAGGAGATCTGCAAACTTTTCTGCTTCTAATATTTGAAGTGAAAGATATCTATGTTTGACACAAATAAATACAATTAAAAAAATAAATCAAATCAAGTGCACTCAAAACCTGATGAGAATTGAAAGAAACAAAGTGTGAGATAACTCGTTCAATCAAGAACTCAAATATATAAAGGAGAAAGAAGACAAACACTCATGAAAATCCCCAAAGAACGAGAAACAATAAACAATATTCAAGGCTAGGTTGTGGTAAACAAGAGAGTCTTAATCATCAGAAAGAGAGATTCTTCAATGAAGGCAAAAAGGGCTCAAAACCAAACAACCTTTGCAAACCCTAGTTGATAAAAACTCCTAAACAATCAAGCAATATGAAAACTTTTCTAGACGAAGACCATAAAACTGAAAGGAAGGATGAAACAAGGGATCTTGTTAACCTAAGGGGATCACAACTAGGAGAGATTTTCAAACTCAAAGAATAAAAATAAATGAGTGATAAGTGGAAAATTATCAATCAAACAAAGTCGAAGACAAACTGGGAGACTCTAGGATAAAATCCTCTCATCAGTAGACTGAGTAGAATCAGGTAGAATCTCACAAATTCACCTAAAAGAAGAGACTAGCACCTTTTTACTCAAAGAGACAAAGAACTATGGTTCCCCCTAGGAGTCTTAGGGGGAGTACCATTCAAGCTAATGGCACCCTAGTATGAACGACATGGGAGTGATAATTCTAAAAAAGATTGGAAATGACTTCAAAAAACTCAAACTCTGTAGAGACTCAGTCAATGGCTCTGTAACTCTTCAACGAAGAAGAGGGAAGGGGAAATAGATTAGAATGAAGCATCAAAAAATAAATATCTAATCATAATAAAGGATTCAAGATGAAACAAAGTAAAGACTAGTCAAATTCCCTCCCCAGTGGAGTCGCCATTTTTTTGTTGTGAGAAATCTTACCCTGCGGACAAGATAAGCTCCCCTTTGGACCAAGACCCCTATCTTTGGTCCAAAGATAGAAGTGGAAAAATGGTTTCTAATTTCCATATAGATATAACTCAATCAATCAATAAAGAGATAAGAATAATGTGGTGTACCTTATTGCAATGTTCCTCCTTGTTGCTCCAATCCCTAGGCTTGATCTCCAAGATCCTCAATGAAAATGGAATCCTAAAAATACTAGAAAAAGTTGTCTTCCTTCTACTCTATATGATTATATAAAGTAGATGTATCTATGAAGACTAAAATAAAAATAGACAAACAAATGTAGATGTAGAACACATGAACTTGAAGGGAATAGGAAAAGTTTATATTAATTGGAAAGAAAAAATAAGGTACTTACAAAGCATGCTTGATGATGCAGTATCTTCACAAAGCTCTCCTTGTCCAACCCTTACATGAAAACCTTGAAATCAAAATGTTGATTCTTCTCCGGGATCAAAGGTTTGACATATGAATTATTTCCCCCTTCACTTTGGAAATACCTTCAATATATAGTCTTGAGAGGCTTAACCACCATGAGCTAATGAGGGATATGGTTCCTTAAGTTGGGATCCGATCCTAAGATGGATCCATAGTATAGTATTTTACCACAACAACCTTATCCATCAAGAGCTAGCCCTTAGAAAATGGTGGAAGATCCCAAATTTCCATCTAACTAGACTGAAGCCCCCCATTAGTAAGAGACAAAGTGCCATTGGCACCCCTTTAACATGGAAGGTGGAGCACTAGGGCTCCCTAAGCATGGGTAGGGTAGTGCCACCCTTCTAAAATTCCCAAAAATGGTCGAAATTTCCAAGAAAAAGTTGTATTTTGACTGTCAGATGATAGGGATTCTTCTTTCAACATGACTTAGGGATTGTGACAATTTTTTTTATGGTATTAAGGGGTTTTGACACTTAGAAAAGAAAATGCAACACTTGGTAAGGTGCATACGACACTTGCGACACTTAACAAGGTGGATACATCACTTTGTGACACTTGCGACACTTAGGGTGCGACACATAAGTGTGACATTTTTACATGTAACAACAATTGTTCTGCATCAATACTCTCATTACAAGAATACTTGTCATGGAATGACAAATTATCCTATTGAGGTTAGTTTAGTTCAATTGAAAAATATTTGGTAAACACAATTGTAAAGTATTAGTAACTCTCTTTTATTTTTTGGGATGTACAACTCCTATGAGATTATACACTTGCATATAGGGTGAAGGGAACATATTCTCCCATACTTGATGCAGTGGTTGTAGCAACATGTATGATTGGGACACTTCACACATAGATATTTAGTTGAATTTATGCTTTTTCACCCTAGAACATTAAATTCAAGATATAATTTAGAGATGTGTATCATTGTAACCATAAATAACTTGTACAAGTATTACATGTGTCCTTTAATTTGACCAAAATTAAGAGAAATGCCAATATATATTGGGGCATGGGAGATATCATCCTTATCCTATATGAATATAAATAAGAATCATGTATTTTTTATCTTAAATTTAAATTTGAGTGTGAACAACCAAATTACCTCTTGAATATTTAAATTCCAATTCACTTGTGGGCATTATAAGTTCATTCTAAGAATCTTGGGGAATTTTGTTTCCTTAGACAAGGAAAATTGTTTTGTGTTTTTTTGTAGCGGGAAAACCCCCCTATGGACTACACTAGGGTTCAACATGTAGGTAGATCTAATCGTCTAAAAGTCTCCTACCTGTCTAACTACCCCGAAAAGTCCCCAAATTCATACATGAAAGACAAAGTGAAAAGATTAGGTAACTTTACCTTTTACTCCGCGTCCAATGTCAATCCTCTCGCGTTCGATAGCTACGCTGACTTCAAGCCTCCCCAAGGCTGACCTGCATTCACAAATAGATAAACAAGAAACTACAAACATGCATTTCATATATAAATCATTAGTTAGATGTTCAAATAAAGCATAAATCAAATGAAGACATTTGACACATCATATTTCGGGACAGGAAGGGTATTTCTTTTATTGATATCACAATGTTTACTTACAACAAGGTCGACGACTACTCCATGAACTTGGTTCGGGCTCCTCTTCACCAAGCTCCAACTGTGCTTCCATGTATCTTTCTCCTCTCACACTTCTTCTAGGGAAATGACATTGTCTTATGATGGAGGAAAAAGGGAAACATGGGAAATTCTGAAGCAAATCTCACAAGGTGGCTGCAATTATTTGGGGGAAGGAGGGGATGTGAAACGAGCATAGTTCGGGCATAGTTTCACTGTTCTTATTTTTATGTTAGGAATGAGACCCAAAAAACTCCTTTTATATGACAAAAGTATGGTTATTCGGTTGGGTGATGGGCTATAGGAGGTGGATCAGTTGGGAAACTACCCAATAGCCCGTAATCTCAACGAATTCCTTGCAATTTTTTAATTTTTGCAACTTTTGTAAGTATACGCGGGATGTAATAATGCAGCTAGCATATGTACGTGAGATGTAGTGGTGCAACAAGCATGTGTACATGGGAATTAGTGGTGCATGGCACATACATGTTCAAAAATAGTGTTTTTAAGAAGAGCTGCTCAGTGATGGCTTGGCAAAATTTGCATGTAAGAGGGCCAAAAGCCAGGTATGCATGTATGGAGAAATTTAGGGTTATAACAGATGCCCCCTAATGTCTGTGGTCAAAAGAGCATCTGATGGTCGAAATACATTACAAAATATTCACCAATGTACAAATCGAGTGAGCCCGGGACCAGAGTTCGGGACGTGCCATCTAAAAAAATAACAATTGTCTCTCTGAGGCGATCATACCCATGCTTGGGATGAAATAAATCATGGATGCCAATCAAATACACTGTAGATCCATGTCATATAACTATATAAAGTGTAGACGTGAGCAATATACAATGGATCTACATCTTAAAATCAAATATATACATGTATAGTATCCATCTTCAAGAAGCAAGTGACGCATGATGGCTAGAGATGAAGCCTTTAGAGCTTGAGAAACAACTTAAAGATCTTCAAAACTCGGGTAGGAGTGTAATGTGAGTGTACGACCTCACTACTCAGAGGTCTTCGACGACTCGTTGGGAATAGACAAGAGGATCTCGGTAATCAGGCATAGAACTTCACTGATTTCGAACAAGGACTTGAACAGACTTTTGGGATGGCCGAACATGAGGTCAAGAGAAAAAATGTAGAAAGGATGAATCAGTTTGGGTAAAAATTCCCTTGGAAAATATCATGACAAATGATCAGACTTAGGAAGCATGACATTGACATAAGTCTACGATGCAGGAGGTAATGCAAACTCTCCATGTGTTTGGAAGAATAACCAAACGGAGGAGGATACAACTCTATGTAGCAATAACAAATTCCTAAGGTCATATTAAATCCCAAATCTTGACGAAAAAATGGAAGTATGTGATTTGTCCAAGCGTGACTCATTGTGTTGCCATAAAAAGAAAATATATTTCCTGGCCTCTTTTTGGGGTATTTTTTTATTTTTTTGTCTTTTTCAATATTTTTAAAGATCTTGAAAAAGAATAAAATAATTATACGTTACAAAGGAGGAACGAGTGTCGCAAGAATACTAGTTCCAAGTGCAAGGAACACAATAATGCTCATAACAAGGAGACATGTGCAGGAAAAGGACACTCAGGGAAAATTCCTCGATGGGTAAAGGTGTCAAGTCACAGAGGCAAAGTGATACAAGGCTTGCGTATAAGGCATGCTTCAAAGGTTCAGTTGAGAGCAACATGGAGCCAACATTAGGGCAAAGATGCAAAGATGCAAATGTGATAAGTAGAACACGATGAAACCCCCTTCAATGTATTTTTCACGAGCCCAGAGAAGGTAAGATTGATGGTTTTTTCATGTTTAGAGAGTCTGAAAAAACGCAAAAGAAGACTCCACTGGGGTACCTTTTTAGAAAATAGTCTAGTTGGTTTGAAAAAGGGGTAAACATACACCGAAAAGACATCTACTCAGAACCATTTTAACGAGTGTGACATAGACAAGATCACTCGACAATCTTCTCAATTTTAAGGAGTCTGAAAAGAGCTTAACTATGGACTCCATATAGTATGTTCTTATGGACCGATTAACGAGTGTGAAGGAACAAGGTCACTCGACGATCTTTTCAATTTTAAGGAGTTTGAAAAGAGCTTAAATATGAAATCGTAAGGGATGTTCTTCTGGACTAGTTTAACGTGTGTGAAGGAACAAGGTCACCTGATAATCTTTTCAATTTTAGGGAGTTTGAAAAGAGATTAACTATGGACTTTGTGGGGCTTCCTTTTTCGTAAAATTAGTTCCTCAGGCCTGAAAAAGGGTTAAACTTATACCTGAGAATACTCGTCTAGCGAACCAAAATTCCTAGAGTATACCTTTGTTCGTACAATTGACCATCCAGATTGAAAAAGGGGTAAAGTACCGCCGAACAGATGTGCCTTCAAATTTTAGTTTGGCGAGCGTGAAGGACAACAAGATTGCTTGACAATATTTTCATGTTTAGAGAGTCTGAAAAGGGATTGAAAGAAGACTCATTTTCTGGGAGTCTAGAGGGTGAGGCCAAGAGTGATGACACGTCAGACGTATGAGGCTCAATCTCATAATCATGACAGGACTAAAAGGACCCCCAAGTCTAAAATCATTGATGATGGCATGGACGCCAAAATGCAACCAAGATCTACCTAGGGAATCCATGTAAAGGTAGCCTCTACCACTAAATTACGACACTTCTAAAGCAACAATCGTGGTTCTGTGTCGTAGTTTAGTGGGATCGATCCTATGGCAAAGAAGAAAATACAATGAGATGTAGAAAGTGGAGGTGGAATCCTAACTTAGATGCAAAAAGTTGGAAAAATGACTTTTACGAAAGGACCTTTAAAAGTGACCCATCTCCCAAAACGTTTTCCAAACCATAAGTGAAGTTCATCATAACATCCAATAAGAAACTCAAGAACCATGCTAAATGATTTTCAAGCCAGAAAAAAATGGCAAAAGGGTTCAAAAAAGTGGCAAAAAGGGACAAAAAATTATATAAATAGAAGCTGACAACTCATTTTCACCATTGCAAATTGAGAATTAACCAAAAAGATAAAAATACCCCTTTGCTAAAAGAGTTGATTCTGGGATCTTCAAAGGAAGAAACGAACTTCCGCTCAGACCAAGTAAGTACAAACCAACCCCTCTTGCATTTCCATACTTCATTTATGTGTTCCTTTTAGTTTTTTGGGGGGCGCACCCTCCTAAAAAAGGGTGACCCTATGTTTACCCGGGCTGTTTAAGGACAACCCATGTATGTCCGTGGGCAGAAAATAATCTACCCGCGTGCATACACGACTGTGTCCAAGACAACCCGTGTACACCCTAATTAACATAGAAAAATAAAAATACAAGAGATAACTCCTTCCATGAACTTGTCATTTGACAGGATGTATGTCCACTGGAGAGAGAGGGAGCACGAAGACATTGATATCTTGGTCAAAGAGGACCCTGCTACTGTCATCGCATTGAAACAATGTAGGTTATGGAAGTTATTTCAGTGTCCACTCATGAGGGCACAACCCAGGCTGCTGAATGCCTTGGTGGATTATTGTCACCTCGACACTGAGGCATTTATGCTTGAGGGGAATTCATTGACTCCAACGAGTGAGGACATATACTTTCTGATTGGCCTCTCGAGGATAGGGGAACCAATCAACTTGCGTTCTTTTCCCTCTGGGCCTCACAACATCACCGAGCTGATCATACTATATTGTGGGGCCAACACTCAAAAAGTAGGTTCTCAAGTGCCAATCAACAATATCACCAACCTATGACTGAAAGTGATAGTTCTACTCATTGGGCAGATCACTCGGTTTGCAGCCTTGCATCAAGCCTCTCAGGCGCACATGCATTGTGCAGTGTAGTGCTTAAATGCATGAGTGTTCTACTGGAGCACGACCATGCTTGATTGCATGAAGAGATTACTTAGAGAGTGTCATGGGTGAAGTAACAAAAAATTTGGGTTTGGTACCATATTATGCTCATTCTTCTTCGAGAGGGTACCTAGCATGAGTCCATGAGAGACAATACCGGGGCATGTGGCCTCCTTCCCAGTAGTGTGTAAGTGGGAGGCATTTCTGTCGTGAAAGGGGGAAGGAAGGACCATAGAGGCCTTCGAAGATACATCTTTTGAATAGTGGGCACAAGAAATTCTGGCAATAGAGGACTACCCCTATGCCATGATAAAATTTTCCAAGGATTTGGACGTGCCCATACCTCCCAAAGAGGAGCGAGGAGAGATAGGTATGTTTTTTTAAAGTTATTTTATTTTTAGTTTCTTTTTATATATATCATTTTTATGTGTACCAGAGTATCTGACAACTATGTATCTGTTATGTACAGATGTGGGACCGGTGCATTTAGCAGACTTCTCAAGGACCAGGCGACATCCTTGACCAGAGGTAGTACCATTCGTAGCCGCTGGACTGATAGAAGTAGCAGTAGGGGGACCGCCAGCCGAAGAGGCTGTGAGATTTTTGAGACGGGTAAAGAGGAAGCTCACCACGCTCACTCGTGCAGTTCCCATGGCCGATATCGAGGATCTCCCACCATCAATGCAACCTCATGTAGTCGGGGTGCCACAGACCTAGTTCCAACTCTTTTGGCATTTGGAAAACGTCGTTGTTCACTATGGCAGGGCCAACATGCCTTGTACTTAGCTAGGATGATCCACTTACGTGCCGAGGGCACTCTTTTTGTATATGTTTTAGGGCATAAGCCCCATGATGTATACTATATATATATGTTTGAGGCATTCATTCCCACCGATGTACTCTGACACTTATATATATATATATATATATATATATATATATATTTACATATTTTTGTCTTATAGATAACATTTTTTACAAATGTATGTACATGTGTATGTGTGTGCTTGTTTTTATGTGTGTGCAATATGCCAATCTAATACTTGATTAGCTAGAGTATCAATCATTTGATTTAATATCCTAGGAACATAGATATACGTAATGTAATCAAAGCAACGTTCTAAGAGACGTACCCTAAGGAACCGTCGGTGTAAAGTAGGATCATAAACGCGGTAAACCCCATTTGACGAGGACACAACTAGTTGTGCATCTAAGTAGACCCGGAGGTAAGATATACCATGCGACAAAGCATCACAAAGAAACTCTATCATTGCACTGTACTTGACGACATTGTTTGTGGAATCACCTAAACAAATACCTCCAGAAGATAACAACTGGCCTTGAGGCATGAAAATCACCCAAGCTGTGGAAGCAAGCCTCCGAGTCTGTTGGATAGTGCCATCCATGAACCCACAAAATGCCTCTAATTCACTTAACATCTGCCACAGTGAAAAATATGACATAAATAATGACACATCCATAAACCAAAAAGACAAAAACTAACTGTATAAGAAATATACATATGTACAAGAAGTCACCCAAGGCAACCCACCTACGAGTAATACTTCTTGAGGTAGATCCCATTTCTAGGCTCCACCAAATAATTTCCCTCAAAGTCAACCAGACGATAAGTGCCCTTATTTAGTACCTCCTTCACGATGAAAGGTCCGAACCACATGGGTTTGAAATTGCCTACCCCTAGGGGATCCTTATCTTCGTCGTAGACCAGGACAAGGTCACCTTCAGAGAAAATCCGAGGATGAATGAACCAATCATATAGACACTTGAATCTTTTTTTGTGAGTCTCGTTGGCCAAGGCTACGTCACAGTGTCACTCATAGAGCTGCTTGAGATATAATAAGCATTCCTCAAGCGGTGACGTGTCTGGAAATAATTGTATTGATGTGTCTGGAAATAATTGTATTGCCAACTTTAGAGATGGGATCTGACACTCTATTGGCAAGACTGCTTCCATCCCGTAAACAAGTTGAAAAGGTGAGAAACTGGTGGCAGTGTTTATAATGCCGAGTACAACATCAAATGGCAATTGGACTTGGCATAATTGATCGTTCGTTGCAGAATAGTCTTGAGGGACTTATTCACAGCCTCCACCTGACCATTCACTTGTGGGTAGTAGGGTGATGAATGCTCTTTCCTCAACCCAAGCTTTGACGTTAACTCAGACATCATTTTGTTCTCAAAGTGACTACCATGGTCAGTGAAAATCTCCTTCTAGATGCCGAACCTTGCTATTATCTGATTGAAAATAAAGAGAGTTGTTGTCTCACCATCGTTATTGAATGTTGGCATAACCTCGACTCACTTTGTGAAGTAGTCTACCACTATGATGATATAATGATACCCCCTGGCTGAATCTGGGTGGAATGTAGTAAATTCAATCCCCCACTTGGTGAAGGGACCAAAAGTTATGTCAGGAAACATGGGAGCGAGGTTTGACCACATCTTCCAAGAGAAGATCTTACATGGGTGGCACTTCTTGACTGGTTCAACGCAATCCTTGATCAACGTCGGCCAAAAGTAACCTGCTCGTAGAATATTTTGGGTTGTTTCCAACCCAGACAAATGACCACCACATGCTCTAGTGTGGAAGTCATTAAGAACGAGTTCTACTTCTTCATGAATGAGGCATTGATGAAGGATGCAATCTACACCTCAATGATACAAAGTGTCATCGAGTATGAGTTACTTTTTTTCCTGATGGCATATATGTCGATGCTCATGGAGAGAAGAAGAGGCAGGGCACTTCAAAGTCTAGAGATATACTAGTATATCTCCATACAAGGTGTCCGAAGATGAAATCAGAAAAATATCTCCTTTAATCGGTGATTGTTCGGGCTTAACATCACCTGATTCAACCAGAAGTTTCGAGATAAGTTTCGCAAATACCAATGACTTTTTGGATTTCACAAAAACAAAATCCAATTCAAATTCCTGAAGGATAACGATCCATCTACTGATGTTTTAGCTGATGACGCGTCGTGTTAACACTTATTGAAACAGATTCACAACGACAATCACAGTGGTCTTACGAAGCAAAATATAATGATCGACTCGTTGGACATCATGCACTGCTGCCAACGCTAGCTTCTCAACATGGGAGTAGTTGAGTTCTGGTACACCTAGGCCTCGACTCAGGTAATAAATCACATGCTCTTCAAGCAGATCATCCTCTTGAACCAAGACCATACCGATGGTCAACTCTGCAGCGACCAAATACAATAAGAAATATTTATTAGAATTGGGAGGCTGGAGAAGAGGGGCAGATGTGAGGGTTCATTTAAGTGCTTCAAAAGAGCATTGAGCGGCTTTGTCCCAATATAAAGGGACTCCCTTCTTCAGTAAACGCATGAACCCTTTAGTGATTTCGACATAGTTTGCAATAAAACACTGAATAAAGTTTGCTTTACCATATAAGCTTTGAAGCTGAGGGATTGTGCACAGGGGAGGCAACTGAACTATCACCTCAACCTTAAGAGGATCAACCATGATCCCTGTTGTCGAAACTATGAAACCTAGTAGACGACCTGACGTCTCACAGAAACTACACTTGTTTGGATTCAAGCGAATCCAGTAGTAGCGTCATCACTCAAAGATAAGTTGAAGGTGCGTGGGATGATGAGCTCTCTTACGAGATCGTGATGCTAAAACATCGAGATAGGCCACGACTATGTGTCGAAGGTCGTGGAAATAAAAATACATGGCCTGCTGAAAATTGGCTCGAACATTCTTTAGGCCAAATGACATCTTCTGATAAGAAAATGTACCCCATGGACAAATAAAAGTTGTTTTATGTTGGTCTTCGGGCTTAATCTGTATTTGATTTTATCCCAAAAAACCATCCATGAAATAAAAGACCTCACAAACTGCACACTTATCGACAATCTGGTCAATGAACAGGGTGGGGAAATTATCCTTTGGACATGCCTTGTTCAAATCATGAAATTCCATACATACGTGAATTGTTCCCTGCATTTTGTTTACCAGAACGAGATTTGATACCCATTGAGTCAACTGAATGGGGTAGATGAAACCAGCTTTGAGAAGTTTCTCTACTTAAGCCTTAATAGTTGTTTTTTTATGAGGATTCATCAGACGAAGATTTTTTCGGACCAGCTTGGCATCAGGATAAGTCATTATTTCATGTTCAACGATTCTTGGATCAATGCCTGGCATTTCCTTGTAAGACCAGGAAGAAATGTCGTAAAATTCCTTAAATAAATCTATATAGATCGGAATCTCCTCGGTGAATTATTCTACTCCGACGAAGACCTTCTCCATGACGCCAGGGGTTCTAGAGATTTCAATAGGTATCGTTTCAATGATAGTTTCCATATTACCCTCGACATAAACTACATGCATAGATAGAGGATTAATAGGACAAGACCTATCTCCAGTCATAGTCAACATGAATTCTCTTGCCTCTATTCTTCTTAACTCTGGGAGGAAATAATATATGTGATGGAGATCATCCTAGGGTATGTATGGATTGATCAATGCCTTTAAAATTGCCTCGTCAGAGGGCAAGACCAAGTCTAAAGAATTGGTATTGGTGAGGGAACTTTGAGCCCAAATAGGCTTGAGAACTGGATCTAACTCCTGTGCTGGAGTTAGATCGGGGTCGACCAAAGCTTGCTGGACAATATTGCACACAAATTCTATCACGGACAAGGGAATGGCCATGCCAAGATGCCTTGTCCCTTCCATCGAAGCTGATGGGGAAGCAAGAGTCCACGGATTGCTAAAGTAATTCGTAAGAAATGACGACACTTGAAAGATTTCAGCCCTAGGCTAGTCGGGGACAACTGATATCATCTTGACATTGCCAGAAGGAGGTGGGTAATCGAAAGTACCCATCAAAGGTGGGCACAAACCAACCCCCACATTGACGATGCCAAGCTGAGGGTTATCAATCATCGGGACCATGGATGCTCATGATGAAGGGTCAGGCCCGAAGAAGGACAATAATCAATGGTTACAATTCGTCCCTTATGTGGGAACAACAAGACCCAAAAAACTATAGAAACCACTGCATGCATAGCATAGGTCCAACTCCTTCTTAACAACAGGTTGTAGTCGAGAGGTGCATCGACCACTTAAACTTCGATGCACATGGTCTTCCCTCCTAACAGCACGGGGAAAGAAGGGATGATTCCATGTGGTTTGAAAGAACGACTGTGGAAAGCAGTAAGCTTAGTAGGTGATAGAGACAAAACAGGCTGGACAATGGCCTTCCAACATGCCAATGACATCACGCATGTCAAGGCGCCCTCATCAACCACAGTGCAGAAAATATTTCGAGTAAAAGATTTCATGGGGTGAGCCACTACTATATGAAACACAACATGGTATGGGAGACAAGGTTTAAAGTCGGTCATATCAAGCATGATCGTTCCTAGATTACAGGTCTCAATGGATCCTAAGGAAACTAACAAAGCCTTTCTTTGCGAAGGGCAGCTCTGGAGGACCTCCAAAGCAGACATTGGGAAGGGGTTTTTGAAAAATCCTCCACCACAGAGTAATTCTGGGTGGCCCTTGCATTTGGATTATGCGAAGCTTTATTGAACGCCCCTTTTGGGATGCGTGTCATTGTTTTACCCATCATCTTCTCAATATGGAGAGGAATAGATGGGTTTACAACTTCCTTACCCTTTTCAGTAGTTTCTGGCATTTCGTAATCATGATCCCTAGTTTCTATGTGAGTGTCGCCTTTCAACATATACACGTTCATGGCTGAGGGATTACTAGAAGAGGAAGGGGGTCCCTGACTTCCCCCATCCACACTCGAAGAGGCTTGAGTCAAATTTTTCCCATGTGGAAATGGGTTCGTTAACACAATAGGCTGTTGTTGTGCCAATAAATTTTGGGCCTCCGCAAGCGGAGGGAACAAGTGAGTCGGATGGTCTTCCATGCAAAGGTTACATAGATACTTTGAATTTATTTTCTCTATGTTTCCCCTGCCGACATTGTTGGTGGGTTTTATATCCCCCTTACCCTTCTTGTTTCGCTACTCTTTCTTTCCTTCAGGCTGCTGGTTGGCCTTCGGGTTCGTTGACTACACATTGTGTATGTCCGACATTTAGGTAGGGGGAGTAGCCAAAATAGAGGTTTGGCTCGCCGCTGTCTATTGTATCAACAATTGTTGCAATTGATTTGACAGTTGATCAGTGGGATTTGATTATGCTGAACCAACTATACCATGGGTATGTGGTCCAAAATTGTGTCTGGCCTTGTCAAGGATGGGCTGTGGCGCATCTGGAAAAACTTCATAGAGTAAACCAGATTGAGATTATATCAATTCAAGATGTTGAGATCTCATTATCGCCTCTTCCTTAGAAATCACTCCCGACGTTGCAACGTCCTTGGATAACTGGGGTACCAAAGACTTACGGAACCACTCCAACAAGAAATCCCGAGGGACCGATACTTTTATCAAACTCTTTCGACGCCTCCATTCTCGTATGTGATTGGAGATATGATCATCCTTTGTTTGCTCAAAGTTGGCTAGCAATTCGATTTCAACATCGTATCTCATAGGTAGTTGGAAATGGTTCAAAAAAACCATCGCCAAATCGCTAAAGTAAGAGTATCTTGAGCAGTCGAGCTTGATGTACCATTTCACAGCACTCCCAATGAGGGTGCTTTGAAATAGACAAAACTGTACGGAGTCATCTCGCAAAGAGTTTGAAGTTCGAAGGTGAAAGGTGGTCACGTGATCGCCTGGATCTTCGTTACGCTTACCTTCAAACTTCAGAATGTGTGAGGGAAACTTCATCGGAATGGGAGGCCAACGCGGATCATGACAAGTTGGGTCATTTAACAACCTTGACAAGTCTGGAAAATTTAACGTTGCCAGAAACGATAGTTTTNATGTGTGAGGGAAACTTCATCGGAATGGGAGGCCAACGCGGATCATGACAAGTTGGGTCATTTAACAACCTTGACAAGTCTGGAAAATGTAACGTTGCCAGAAACGATAGTTTGGGTTGTTGACTATGTACAGGAAGAAAAGAGCCTGGAGTTTGACTGACACCAGGCTGCCAGGAAAATTTGGGTTGTTGGTTAGGGTTCTGGTAAATACCATGGCCTTGGACAAAAAATGGATATTGAGTTTGTTGGGAACTCATCAAATAATTCCCATAATTGGACATTGAGGGATGGGCAGGGATATCTCCCTGTGTTGTGTTCCAAATATTTTGGAAAGGGTTTCCCCCTACCGATCCAATGGGCATAGGTATTGATCCTTGCCCGGGATTCCATTGACCATGGAAGGGGTTTCCCCCGGTCGACATCCCTGACAAGGGAAATTCTCCCTGCCACATATTCCAGAGTCCTTGTGAGGAGAAGACTCATGTGTTTTCCCCTTGTGTAGGAATAGTACCCTGCATAGGATTATGTTGTCCATAACCAGGGTTTCCAACGTCCGAGACAACAACTGTTGAGAAAGCATTATTTCCAAATGCTTTGAAAAAAGAGAACAACATCGAACCCATCGGCGTGGTGTAGGAAGAAGGTCCTAGAATACCTACTTCGAACAAGATGTAGTCATGTTCGGCTCGACGGGATGCTGGGGAGCATCACCGAGTGAGGGGGGCGAAGGAGGTATATGACCTCCGTCGTAAGGGATAACATTATAGGGCGTTGAGTTTCCCCCCATGGACCCTTGCAAAGGAGAGTTTGAGCTCCCTGCCCCCAGACCCATGGTTTGTAGGGTGGAGTAGGTGAGGATAGAGTTTGTATCAAAGCTGAGCATCCCGTATGAAAACAGAGGACCCGTCGCACTCTATGTGAATGGTGCAATGATCGTCGCCATAGACAAAAATAGACCATTGCCCAAAGTAGAGGCGGTCGAGACCATTGTGGTTCGAATCAAAGAAGGTGGGTTAGGAGGTGGAATGCCCCCAGTGGTGGCAGCTGTTGAGGGAGTATGAGGACTCCATGACGAATTAACAACATTTTTTTCCATCGCTGCTTGTAGGAGTATCTGACGGTCGTGATGTGTTACCCTTGGAGGGGCAAGTTGTATCAAAAGTGGCACTGACAAGTCAGTGATCGAAGGGTTAAATGGATTGAGAGCTGCTTCTCTGAGGTCAGAAATAGTCGGTTCCTCCGGATACGAGTGTTATCCTCTCGGAGCTAGCTCAGGCACAGTTTCTTATGGACCGGTCGCCTTGTTATCGCACAGTTTGTAGGAAGGGTTTAGGTTAGCTTGAGTCAAGGCTTCAAACCGACGTAACAGGAGCTTCCCCACCCATTGTCACCTCGATGGGGAGATATTTCTATTTAGGATGGCTAGTCCAAGGGAGACGCCCCTAGTAATCTGGGGTTTCTGAAGGGCTAAAGGTTTAATGGATCAAGGTAAGAGATTCCCTTTCACAGATTACTGCCAAGAACGAGACAGTCAAAGAAGGTATTCCACTAATGAGGGCACCTGTTTGCAAGACAAGACAATAAAACTAAAATGTGTTGCAATGTTTAGTACTTCACAATATCAATGACTATCTTCAACCATATATATGAGCATTAATGATCAAATGTAATTATTGACGAAGTCAATGATTACTAAACAAAGAAAAATGACTTATATCACTTCTTCAATAAATACATAAGAGATATGGCATTCAATGTACGCAATCAATCCTTGTTATATCACAATGCATTTCATATCATAAATCTGCTCACAATAAATATATTTGCTGCGTCCCTATTGCAGAAATAAGGTGACGTCAGCCCTAGATTTAGGTCAAAATTATAGACAATGAGAAGGGCGTTTTGTCAACTAAGATTATGAGAATAATCAACAACTCAAAGTCTATTCAACAAGGTAACAAATATCACAACATTTTAAGCCAAGCAGGAGATCAAACAAGTGTGACGTCACCTATAATTCTGCTGCTGTCACTAGGACGTCAGCCCTAATTTTAGGTTAGTTTGAAAGGCCAAAAGGTAAACGTTTTGCAAATTTAGCCAATGAAAATGTTTAAGACCTTTATGGCTGTCAAGGGGTGACCTAGCCTCAACTTTTAGAGCAAACAAGAGTTCAATAGTCTAAGACGTCACCTCTAGGGTTAGGGTTAGTAAATATGCTAGGGTTAGACGCTAGGTTAGTTAGGGTTTCAAATAGAAAGGGGTTTGAAAGAGTTTTTGAGCACAAAAGATGAAAGTTATACTTCTAGACTAGTGCCTTGGGTTAATGGAGTCAATT
>JASDQU010104559.1:190215-202197 GCA_032191745.1 Picea mariana | reverse complement strand
GTGAATCAGTAATAAATAAATAATATCATTTTTAACCATATAATACAAGTGTTATATCAATGTAGCATTACCATCCAATAATTACGGAGTAAATAAACAATGAACAAATGAGAAATAATACACATACACAATACACTAATGTTTTTACGTGGAAACCCAAAGCGAGAGAAAACCACATAATTCTTTTTATTATATGTATTGAAGAATTACATTCATTGGAAGGACCAAATTCCTTTGTTTTCCAGCTGCAACTGGAAGGAGGCTACAACCCCCTAGTTTCTTAGGCTACAACCTGAGGGAATCTCCAACCCCCCAATTTTCTGGCTACAACCAGAAGGAGGATACAACCCCCTATGTTCTCCGACTACAATCAGAAGGTGCCTACAACCACCTGTCCTTGCCCCATCCAACCGTCCTGGCGTAGAAGTATAATGATGAAACCACTGTCACACTGTCACTGTGAGATATACCACTATACAACTATACCAAACTATACCACTAATCTGCAGCCAGCCTGTACAACTTCCCTGTAATCAATCTGTACCTTAAACAAGTGCATCAACCATGCACCAACCTGTAACTCAACCTATAATCAACCTGTATCATAAAAAAGTGCATCAACCATGAACCAACCTGTACCAAACAACCTGTAATCAACCTGTACCATAAACAAGTGCATCAACCATGCACCAACCTGCACCTCAATTCATAATCAACTTGTACCATAAACAAGTGCATCAACCATGCACCAACCTCAACCAAAAAACCTATATCTGTAACATACCTCAACCAAAATCCCTCATTAATTTCATCACCCAAATATGATTTGTAACTCTGTGATAGACTTGGTGTATATGCTGAACCTTCCTTAACAAGAGACTATCATTTTCATCAAATTTTACTTTAGTCTCACATGACTAGTTTTGGATTAGTCAGCAACCCTAACTTGCAATAATAATAAATATGTACCTGTAATGAATAAAGATATGAAAATGGTACACAATGTTCTTCAGTGTATTTTGTGCAATTCCTCCAGGTTTCACTACTTGGAACTTCTTAGAAAATGAGTTATAGAAAAAATGACATACCTTGTTGAATTCTGGCTTATTCTAGAGAGCGAACTTGTAGAGCGTGCCTCACACATAATATTTGTTGTATGGATATGAAAATTGTACAAAAAATACTAAATGATGTACTATAACCAATACATTTTTCTTACTGAAGTTGGGTCTATTATGAAGAAGTTATGACGTTTTTACCTGAAACAGTTGTTTTAGACTAGCTTCAGGACTAGCCACAAACCCTATTTTCCACGGAGTGTAACTCCAAAAATACAACGACCCACAAGATGAAGTTTGTATCACAACTACTTGGATATGTTTCCTCAACAACATCCCAATTACACGGTCTGAATCATTCTAGAAAAAAAGTTATTTCGAAAATGGTGAGATGACCTGTAAATAACATACCTTAGAAAGCATCATCAAAAGAATTTATCGGCCCTTGAATTTCGACCTTATTTACTTTAGCTTCCCTCTGAAATTAGGCTTAGGTATCCTTTGGTTACCTTAGACACTTGTATATATTCAATATGCTCAAGTGTTATTAAAAATGAGATACCCTTGCCTCTTATTTATACTTTCATGTAGCTTCCTCAAGGGGTTACCTTCTAACCATCTTAACCCACTTTCCTTATTTTAGGGCTAACCCACTTCTAACCACTTTTCCACTTAGTAATTTATCCATTAACTTTATTATTTAAATAATTTCTTTTGTATCCACTTTGACTTATAGTACACTCATCACTTCAATTTATTATTTAAATTACCTTCTAACCATCTTAACCCGCTTTCGTTATTTTAGGGCTAACCCACTTATAACCACTTGTCCACTTAGTAATTTATCCATTAAATTTATTATTTAAATAATTTATTTTGTATCCAATTTGACTTATAGTACACTCATCACTTCACTTTATTATTTAAATAATTTCTTCTTTGTAACCACTTGACTACTTTGACCTTTTGGGGCTTTAAGGTGACTCATGAGGGTTCTCCAACTTCACATGGCCATAACTCTCTAACCATGAGGATTTATGTGACATTCCACATACCACTGGAAATGACATGACATGTAATATCTATCTAGAATAGTCTTACCTGCAAATATATAAAAAATAATACCATTATCCATCAAACAAACGTGGGTCCATTACCCAAACCATTGTTCTACTAGAATTCGCTATCGAAATTTCTTCAAGGGTTGACATTAATGAAAATCAACCCAATTAATCAACAATATCCCCCCTTGGAATTGATGGCAACACTCTGATGCAATACTAAAGTCATGTCACTCATGCTCCCCCTGTGACCATTTCTCCCCCTGGAACCATGCCTCTATGCTCTGCATCTGGTAAATCTCTCCCCCTTTGTCATCAATGGAAAAGGTATCTTTCCATCCGAGGCTGCTCCCCCTGACTGAAATTTCCTTGGGGATACTCCCCTTGACTAAAATCTTCCTGAAACTAATCTCCCAACCTAAACTATCCTCTCTATGGTGCTTCCTCATGTAAATCTAAGACATATAAGATAAACATTAAAAAACATTCATTTTGGAGTAGAATTTACTCCGAGTCTCTGGCGAAGATACTCAAAGGCTTCTCGTGCAAGCAGTTTTGTAAATATGTCTGCCACTTATTCTTTTGTGCCCACATACTCAACTCTTATGTTCTTCTCTGCAACTTGTTCCCATAGAAAGTGATACTTGATTGGAATGTGATTCGTCTTGGAGTGCATCACCGAGTTCTTTGAGATATTGATGGAACTCGTATTATCACAATAGATTGGAATGGGCTCATCATACTCAACATGTATATCTGTTAGAGTTTGTTTCATCCATAGAACCTGTGTACAATGTGTTTCTAATGCAATATACTCTTCTTTGGCTATAGATAAAGATACTAATGATTGTTTCTTGCTTAACCATGATACTAAACACTCACCCAAGTAGAATGTTGCTCCACTTGTGCTTCGTTGGTCATCAATGTAACCTTCCCAATCTGCATCTATGTAGGAAATAAGTGATAGATCCTTTCCTTTTGGATACCATAATCCAAACCCTTCTGTTCCTTTGAGATATCTGAAAATCCTCTTTACTGCTAATACATGTGATTCCTTTGGTGCTGCTTGAAATCGTTCCACCTATGCAATTGCATGCATTAAATCTTGTCTGAATTATTTCACATATAGTAAGATACCAATCATTGACCTGTATTTCCTTTGATATGTATACTTTGAATCATCATATTTTCTCAACTTGTAACTGATTTGCATAGGAGTGAAAATTGGTTTGCAATCTTCCATTCCGAACCTCTTTAGAATTTCTCTGATATACTTAGTTTGAGAAATAAAATTCCTTTTTTTCTTTGACGTATCTGAAGACCAAGAAATAAGGATACTTCTTCGAGTGATGAAATTTCAAATTCATTCTTCATATCCTTTGCAAATTTCTGGCTTAACCTGTTATCATCGCTACCAAAAATAATATCATCAACATAAACTTCAATTAATAAAATAATATCTTGAGTTACCTTGATGTAGAGGTTGTTGTCTGCACTTCCTTTTCTAAACCCCGCCTTCTGTAGATATTTATCCATTCTAGAGTACCATGCTCTAGGAGCCTGTGTTAGACCATACAAGGCCTTCTTCAATTTACACACATAATCTGAATTCTCTGACAACTAAAATCCTTCTGGTTGTTCAATGTAGACTTCTTCTTCAAGTTCCCCATTCATAAAAGTTGATTTTACGTTCATCTAATACACTTTAATATCCTTGGAGTATGCATAAGCTAAAAGCAATCAAATTGCTTCCATTATGGAAACTGGGGAAAATGTCTCTTCAAAGTCGATTCCTTCAACATGTGTGTATCCTTTACATACAAATATGTCTTTGTTTATTGTAACCTATCCATCTTCATTCAATTTGTTTCTGAATACCCACATTGTGCCAATCACATTCTTATTCTTTGGTCTTGGAACCAATTCCCAAGTGTCATTCTTCTCTATTTGATCCAATTCTTCATCC
The DNA here is from genome assembly GCA_032191745.1 of Picea mariana. Taxonomy (NCBI): domain Eukaryota; kingdom Viridiplantae; phylum Streptophyta; class Pinopsida; order Pinales; family Pinaceae; genus Picea; species Picea mariana. The sequence goes on along the minus strand of JASDQU010104559.1, from coordinate 198,112 downwards.
ATGGCTTTATTCTAAAATCCATCTTTGCTGGCCTCTTCAAAACTGTTTGGTTCAATCATAGATGAGAGTGCTAGGTGAGTTTGTTCTGGTGAATGAATTCTTCTTCTAGTCTCAGTTCTTGAATATTTGTTTCCGATAATATGATCTAAAGGATGATTGTTCTGTACTTGTTTTCTAGGTCTATTTGGAGGCACTTGTTGAAATTTCTCTCTACTTTTGTCTGATCCTCTTCATCTTCCCCTTATACTTCTTCTTCATATTCTACTTCTTCGTAAAGTTGTTCCATTGATTCATTTTCTTCTTCCTTTAATTCTCGTCTATTTGTTTTATCAATTGTTACATTAATGTTTTCCACAACTTTGTTCAACCTCAGGTTGTAACACTTGTATGCTTTCCTTGTATTTAAGTAACCAACAAGTAATCCTTTGTCTAGACGAGAGTCAAACTTTCCCATTTTTCCATCTTCTCTTTTGATATAGCATTTACTTCCAAATACTCTGAAGTTCTTTACATTTGTTCATCTTCCTTTCCATATCTTGAAAGGAGTTTTGTCAGTGTTGTTTCTAAGCATTACTCTGTTTTGAATGTGAACCGTTGTATGCATTGCATGTGTCCAAAATATATCTGTCAATTTGGAATCCATTAGCATTGTTTGAGCCATTTCTTGTACTGTCCTATTCTTTCTTTCAACAACTCCATTCGGTTGAGGTGTCCTAGAAACAAAGAATTTCCTTTTTATTCCATGCATGTTGCAGTAGTCCATAAATTACTTTGAAGTGAACCCCCCTCCATTACCAGATATCAAACATTTGATTTCTGAAACCATTTCATTTTCAACCATTTCCTTATAGACCTTGAAGTTTTCAAAAGATTTTGACTTATTCCTGAGAAAGAAAACTGCAATAATTCTTGTATAATCATCAACTAAAAACATAAAGTATTTCTCATATTTTAAACCCTTTGTTGTAGTTGGTCCAACTAGATCAGTATGCACAATTTCAAGTGGTATTTTCATTGAGTATTCCTTTGATTTAAACCTAGTCTTTCTTTGATTTCCTTGTTGACAATGCTTGCATAAAGTGTTGGTTGGTTTCATGATTTGGGGAATTTCTCTAACTTCTTCCTTTGTGCTGACTTTGACAAGGTTATCAAAGTGTATGTGACCCATTCTTTTGTGCCATTTCCAACTTTCATCTTCCTTTCCTAGACAACACTTTTCATTTCCAATTTCACTTAGTACATATATGTTGCTTAAAGTTCTTGCAACTGTTGCAATCAATTTTATTGAACCTTATTTTCTTATCTCACACTTTTGTGAATCAAAAGTAACTTTATGACCTTGGTCACACATTTGACTCACACTTAGAATATTATGTTTCATATCTTCTACTAGTAGAACATTTTCTTCCTTGGTATTCTTATTTCCAATTCTGACTGTGCCTTTTCCAATGATTTTATCTGAATCATCATTTCTGAAGGATACTAATCCATCTCTTTCCTTTCTTAATGTCTATCTTTATCACCTCTCATATGTTTTGAAAAACCACTATCAACATACCAACCATGTTTCTTCTGCTTAGCTTGTAGAGAGAGTGTGCATTCTTCATTTCTATATTGATTCTTATTTCTTATCCATGTCCTCTTCTGAAGTTCCTGTCTGTTGTTTTATGTTGTGGTTCTCTAGGAAGGACTATCATTCTACAATATTTGGCCATGTGTCCAAATTTGTTACACTTGTAGCATTCCACTTCAGTGCTCAATGATTCAAACTTCTTGTAACTTCTTCTCCGTGTTTCACTAGGTCTTCTTGGATAACTCTTTTGTGTATGACTTTCAAAGTTGTTCATGTTCTTGTTGTTAGCTCTGCAATTCACAGCTTTATGTCAAAAATTATTACATGCATAACATAAACTAAAAAAAGATAGTTTGATACCTGAGAGTTGAATATCTTTTGAAATGAGGTGCTCTTATGAATCCTTCTTCTTCCTGAGGCCTATATTTTTTTGTTGGTCATTGAGTATGAAATATGAATTTTCTCGATGGAGGAGTGTCCCTATAATTTTCTTTGGAGACCTTCCTATCCCCTTTGATTGTTTCTGCATAGCTTTTTGGACATGTTTATTGTTCTATTGTTTTGGAGCTTGATCCCTTTTCTGTTTGATTGTATCCAAGTCCAAACTTGTCATGATGAGGTTTTTGACCGTTGATAATGTCATCCAACAATTTTGAACTTTTATGCATATTTTTCTTTTGAAGATCCTTTCTTAATGTGAAAATCTTTTCTTCCAAATTGCAAATGGTCCCGCCTCTTCCTTCTAGCCGTTCTTTGAGTGCTTCTTCAATTCTTTATCTTCTTCTATTTGAACCTTCAAATTTGTGATCATTTGTTCTAGTTCTTGAGTGTCTTTTTTCTTGTCTAGTTCCTCTTGTAGCTTCTTGTTTTTATTCTTTTCTCTTCTGATAACTTCTATGGAACACAACAATTCTTCTCGGTATTCAACTTCTGCCTCTTCATTTTCTTCTTTGACCTCTTCATATTCTTCTTCGATGTCTTCTTTATCAGAGTCTTCTACTTCCATGAATAGAACTCTTTCTGTCTCACTGTCACTGACTTCATCTTCATCTGATGATGATATTTCTTCTTTGGTGCATAAGCTTTTCTTGAAAACTTTCTTTGTGGTTCTTTTGCCTTTATATGTTTTTTTTTAATTGAGTAATCTTTATCATTTCTGTTATTTTTCTTATGAGGAAATTTGTTAGCAAAATGACCAATACCATCACAATTAAAACAAATCAAAGGAATCTTACCTCTATATATGTCGTTGGTTCCCTTGTTCAATCTTCTGACAAAGTTGGCCACTTCTTCATAATATTCCGAGATGTCACTGTTGTTGTTATGTTCTTTTTCCTTTTTCTTTGACCTTTTGGATGCTTTCAAGGTTGCTTCTTTTATATCTGTTTTTTCTTGTTCAGTTCTCATTTCATATGCTGTGAAGATTTCATGTAGTTCATCTATGCTTATTGAGTTTAGATCTGCTCTTTCTTCTAGTGCTGCTATTTTAGGGTCAAATCTCATAGGAAGAGATATTAGTACCTTTTGAACAATTACAGATTCTTTGATTTCTTCTCCCAATCCTATGATTGCATTTACTGTTTCATCGACTCGCTGAAATATTCTCATCTACCTTCATCTTTAGTTGTTCAAACTGACCTCTGTAAGTTTGGAGCTTTGCTTCTTTGACTTTTGAATCTCCTTCATAAATATTTTGAAGTTTGTCCCAAATCTCATTAGTGGATTTACAATGTGCAACTTTGGTGAATACCGGTTCACAAATACCATTCAAAAGTGCATTTGTGGCTTTGGAATTATTCTGACAAAGTTTTATTGCTTTTTCATTTGTCGACGAAACTGTTGGTTCTTTGTATCCATCTACAATTGATTTCCAAAAATAAAATCCCCATGCCTGTATATATGTCTTCATCCTTATGCTCCAAGATGTATACTTTTTTCCATCAAACTATGGTATTCCCTTTTTATACATGTTGTTGCTCTCCATGATCTACCTTTCAGTGGTTAAACTGAATTATGAAGGAACCTGCTCCGATACCAATTGTTGGATTACTGAGAGGGGGGGTGAATTAATAATAGAGAAATAATAACGTTTTTAACCATATAGTGCAAGTGTTATATCAATGTAGAATTATCATCCAATAATTGCAGAGTAAATAAACAATGAAAAAATGAACAATCATACAGATACATAGTACACCATTGTTTTTACGTGGAAACCCAAAGTGGGAGAAAACCACATAATGCTTTTTCTTATATGTCTTGAAGAATTACATTCATTGGAAGGACCAACTTCCTTTGTTTTCCAGCTGCAACTGGAAGGAGGCTCCAACCCCCTTGTTTCTCAGGCTACAACCTGAGGGAAGCTCTAACTCCAAAATTCTCTGGCTACAACCAGAAGGAGGCTACAACCCCCTATGTTCTCTGGCTACAAATGGAAGGTGGCTACAACCACCTTTCCTTGCCCCGTCTAACCTCCCTAACGTAGAAGTAGAATGATGAAACCATTGTCACACTATCACTATGAGATATAACACTGTACAACTGTACCAACATGCACCACTGACTTGCATCCAACTTGTACAAATTCCCTGTAATCAATCTGTAACTTAAACAAGTGCATCAACCATGCACCAACCCGTACCTCAACCTGTAATCACCCTGTACCATAAACAAGTGCATCAACTATGCACCAACCTGTACCAAACAACCTATAATCAGTGTGTACCATAAACAATTTCATCAACCATGCACCAATCTATACCTCAACCTGTAATCAACCTGTATCATAAACAAGTGCATCAACCATGCACCAACCTCAACCAAACAACCTATAACTGTAACATTCATCAACCAAAATACCTCATCAATTTCATCATCCAAATCTGATTTGTAACTCTATGATAGACCTGGTGTATATGATCACATACCTGCAAACCTTCCTTAACAAGAAACTATCATTTTCATCAAATTTTACTTTAGTCTCACATGACTAGTTTTGGATTAGTAAACAACCATAACTTGCAATAATCATAACTATTTACCTGTAATGAATAAAGATATAAAAATGTTACATAATTTTCTTCACTGTCTTTTATGCAATTCCTCTAGGTTTCACTAATTGGAACCTCTTAGAAAAGGATTTATAGAAAAAATGACATACCTTGTTGAATTCTGGCTTATTCTAGAGAGCGAACTTGTAGAGCGTGTCTGGCAAAAAATATTTGTTGTATGGATAAGAATTAAAAAAAAAAAAATACTACATACCGTACTATAACCAATACATTTGGTCTTACTGAAGTTGGATCTGTTATGAATAAGTTATGACGTTTTTACCCGAAACACGTCCTTTAGACTAGTTTCAGGACTAGCCACAAACCCTATTTTCCACAGAGTGTAACTCCAAAAATACAATGAATCACAAGATGAAATTTGTATCACAACTATTTGGATATGTTTCCTCAACATAATCCCAATTTCACAGTCTGAATTATTCAATAAAAGTTTTTATTGTGAAAATGGTGAGATGACCTGTAAATAACATACCTTATAAAGCATCATCAAAATAATTTATCCTCCCTTGAATTTCATCCTTCTTTACTTCACCGTCCCTATGAAATTTGGCTTAGATATCATTTGGTTACCTCAGTCACTTGTAGATATTCAATATGCTCAAGTGTGATTAAAAATGAGAGACCCTTGCCTCTTATTTATACTTTCATGTAGCTTCTAACCCACTTTCCTTATTTTAGGACTAACCCACTTCTAACCACTTGTCCACTTGGTAATTTATCCATTAACTTTATTATTTAAATAATTTCTTTTGTATCCACTTTGACTTATAGTACACTCATCATTTCACTTTATTATTTAAATTACCTTCTAACCATCTTAACCCACTTTCGTTATTTTAGGGCTAACCCACTTCTAACCACTTGTCCACTTATTAATTTATCCATTAACTTTATTATTTAAATAATTTCTTTTGTATCCAATTTGACTTATAGTACACTCATCACTTCACTTTATTATTTAAATAATTTATTCTTTGCAACCACTTGACTATTTTGACCTTTTGGGGCTTCTAGATGACTCATGAGGGTTCTCCAACTTCAGAGGGCCATAACTCTCTAACCATGAGGAGTTATGTGATGTTCCACATACCACCGTAAATGGCATGACATGTACTATCCAACTAGAATAGTCTTACCTACAAATATATCAAAACTCATACCATTGTCCATCAAAAAAAATTGGGTCCATTACCCAAACAATTTTGCTACTACAATTCGCTACTTGACTTTCTTCAAGGGTTGACATCAATGACAACCAACCCAATTAATCAACATTTTCGCTTCCAGATTGTTGTTCACCTCTGTCTTCCTTTTCTCAAATTTCCACATGGTGTTTTCCTTGTGTTTTGTTTCATGTTTGGTCTTCTTATCTTGTGGCTTGTTTTGGTAACACAATTTTTTTGGTAGGTGTAAGGATGATATCTCATAAATATTCCATGCCACTCATCTCATAAAAGTGGGAAACTACAAATTTGTCTAAGGTTTCCTCACTTCTTCCTTGTGCATGGATGTGTTTTCCAACTTGGGATTTTAAGTCATCTCAAGAATGTTAAATGGTGACCAAGACCTCTCCTTATTTGTCGATTTTGTTGACTTTTTACTAAGCACTCCTCTGCATTATTGTTATCCCTCATCTTCATCTTCTTGTTTTGCATGGTGTTTTTCTTGTGCTTCATTTAACATTCAATGTTCTTTCCTTGTGTATTTTCTTATCAACCACATCCTTCTGGTAGGTGTAAGGATGGAAACTTGTAAATATTTCATGCCACTCATCTCATGGAAGCAGGAAAACCGAAACTCATTCATGGTATCCTCACTTCTTCCTTGTGCACAAGCATGCTTGCTAATTTGGTCTTGCAATTCATCTCAAGAAAGTTAAATGGTGACTATGACCTATCCGTATTTGTCATTTTTTTTTGTTTCTACCAAGTGCTCCCTTGTGGTTTTGTTCCTTCAATTTTTTTTTTTCCTTTGTCTTCCTCTTCTCATTCTACATGGTATTTTCCTTGTGTTTCATTTAGTGTTTGATCTTCTTACCTTGTGGCTTGTCTTGGAAATCCCTTCTATTTTTTTGTTGGTTAAATATTGTGTCAATAAACAAGATTTTGTTTTATACTTGAGTGAAATTTGAATGAATATGAATGTCTCATGGTTCCAACTTAGAGCTTGCCTAAATTTAATGAATACTTAGTAGGATTTATAAATTTGTTTTATTGCAAATTTCAAAGTTATTTATGAGAAAAAAATCACAATGTTGTTGTGTTTCTACAAGTTTCCACTAAATAGATTGGTAAACCATCTCCACTTGGGGTCGATAGAGAACCCCATACTCAGGTATCATTTGTCAAGTTAAATCTATTTTTAATGTGAAATTTGTTATATTAGTTTAGTTCATTTTTATGTTTCTATATGGATCTAAAAAATTAGATGTGTAAGCATGCCCACTCATTCTTATTCTATTCACCATGACCATCTTTCCTTGTCCATCCCACAACCATTCCATACATCTTCCAGTACATGGTAGTTTCGGTCCCTAACCATCCTACCCTAGCCCTCAACATTCCATTTTATCCTCCCAGGGTACTTCACCAGACACTATAGTCCACGGGGGTTTATTTCCACTCACCCCCACCACCTTTTCCATTCCACCCAAACAATGTTGCTACACCCATATGCCCTACACCAATTCACCCTATTGTATCATTCCTTGTTGCATCTACCATTGTAGTGATCATCATTGCATCTACTATAATTACATTTGTTATGGTTGTATCTATTGTCACTACAACTACATCCACCCCATCCCCCATTTTTTTCTTAGAGTAGGTTGTTCAATTGAGTGCTTCTCCTCCTAGCAATGAAATCCAATCTTCACCATTGCCTAAGATATTCATGGTAAGATAATTAGTTGATGAAATTATTATCCAACATGAATGGAATTGACTTTAGGCATTTTGATTTTTTCAATATTTTTTTTTTTGTAATTGCTACAATGAGGCATAGTGTTGGGCACAGGACCATTTGGGGGAAAAGACATGATGTGGAGGAAAGACGTTTTTTATAAAATCATGCGAGGTGTGCATGCAAGAAGGAGGGAAAGAAAGACAACTGGTAGGAAAAGTAGTGGACAAAAACGTGGATGTAGAGGAGAAAAGCGTGCAAGGCTATCATGCAAGAATACCTAACTAGGTTAGGGTTTTGGTAAGAGAATGTAATGGTCGATGAGCCAAGAATAGATATAAATAGACACCTT
>JASDQU010104559.1:128121-184116 GCA_032191745.1 Picea mariana | reverse complement strand
CCCCGCCCCCTTTCGAAATAGCCCACTTACCGCTCTCCCTTACCGCTTTCCCTGCTGCCAAAACCTGTTGCATCTCCCATGCCCCCTCCACTTTTCTCCACCAAACACCTGTCCTCCACTCACTTTCCCACCTTCACACTTCATCCTTTCACCTCCCTCCAGTTGTCTCCCTTGACGCATTATTCAGCTGGTCGAATCCACCTCATGCAACCACCTGATCCTTCCTTTTGCCTCCAGGTCACCTTCCTCCCATCACATCGCCTTCTCTCCCTCATCGTCTCATTGTGGCACAACTTTCCTCCACTCACCTTCAGGTCATGTACCCTTATCACTCCCGCTTATCATCTCCTTCTAGGTGTTCTACCACTCACCTCCATCTAGGAAGATGGTCCCCATCCCGCCTACTTCCACGGCCTTTCCTCTACCCCCACATCATCACCTTGTGCCACTTCACCTCTATCCTATCCCAGTGCAGTACACACATTTTCCGCCACTTGCACTTTCCTGGTCACCATCCATCTTCCAAATCTACCCACATGGTTGTCTCTCATCTCACCTCCACGTCGATAACACCATATTCCCTATTAGATCCTCCTCCATGCTCACCAATGGGTCCCCTTGTAGCGGTCCAATGAAGCCGCAGATATCCAAGGGAAAACCGCCACGTCCTTTAGATATAGAGTTGACTTGGAGCTCTCTAATCCCAAGGAAGTAGTTATTAAAACAGGTGGTGGTGTTTGAACATTGTTTCCACCATAAATGGAAAGCCTAGGAAAGAACCATCCATTAGTCCACTTAGCCGCAGGCCCGTTCTGAAGCACGATTTCATCTGGCAAAGTTCACGTCTGATAAGAGACTGCACGCACAGTCTGCTAGGAGGCATGCATACATAATGCCCTCAATGCGATGACTCAAACTTGCTTTTGTAGTTTTGTCTTTGAGTATTTAGGAGTCGTTCTCATATTTTGTTGGTATCGATGGTAGAGCTAAGATCTCGATTCTAAAGTTTTGATGAGGCCTCTAGTTATCTAGTTGTGTATTATCACTTGAGACTTCTTATTTAATGGCAGTCAGTTTCTCTTTCATTTCTTTTGCCCTTGATTCTGAAACTTGGGCATGGATGATCCAGTCGAGTGTTGTGATTGTAATGTAATGAAGGTTTGATTGTAGTACTATCGTAGAGTTTTGGTTTCTTTAAGTTTTCAGATTTAAGAGGATCTTCTATCTGAAGATTTTCCTCAGCTTGCTACTGGAAGACCAGATGTCCATAGCAAGCCTTCACATTTTACTCTCATGCTCTTCTGCCTACTCACCACTATGCAAACTTGTTGAATAAAGTTAGATCAAGACCTCATTTTTATATGTGCACCAACCTAGCTTTCTAAGTTAAAGTGATATAATCTTGAGACTACATGCATTATACCACCCTTTAAATCTATTCACTATGACATAAGAACTGATGGGTATCAGGCATACCTCTGACGCTATCCAAAGGTGACTTCTGGTGCTAACATTTTTGGAGCCGTTTCCAGGGACAAAGTTGAAGATATTCCCTGGGATTGAACGACAAAGATTACTGGTTCTGAAGGTGAATCAAAACCCAATACATCAATATTGCAACTGTGCACCTAGCTACATCACTGTGGTGACTCCATTGATGCAGATCTATTGGCAACTCCACTTTTTCAGCTGTGGCTTCCAGAAGCAGACACACGAGGTCTACTCCAGATCTTCCTTTAGAAACACCTGAAGCTAACCCATAGAAAATTATCAGAAAGGGAAAGGCCCTTCATCAAGGTACTTCTACTGCCGAACCATGTATTTTTGATGATTTTCATTATCCTATAGGAACTCCAATTTCTTCTTTTTAGCCTTTTGTTATACCTTCTGTTGGAGTTTCCTGAACTTTGAATTTTGGGATTAATGTTGAGTTTCCCCCTCCTGGTATGGGATTGGAGGGAAAAATCCTTGTCACTCCACTCCCCTGTGAAGTTATACTGTGGTTTAGACCCAACGCCTCAGAATATTTTCCTACCCCGAGATTTACCACTCCTTCTTCTGTTAGAGTTACTGGTTTTGCAGAAAGGGAAACCTTTGTTCCACCAAGCCCTCTAGCTTTTTCTCCAAATCCTCTGTTGTTTCCCTTTCCTCTAGGAAGCTCAGTTCCAGTCTCCCCTATTCTAACACCTTCTCCTCCCAGATCTCCTCCACCTCATATCCCTATGGCAGGTGCTAATCCCCCTAGAAGCAGAATGGATGCCATAGTGGATGCAAGATATGCCCCCCTAGTCTTACCTCAGCTAATGAACGCTCTCCTTGTTGGATATTACCTAAAATATATGCCTAATTTCACTGGAGAAGAGGACATAACTGCTGAAGAGCACCTTGCTTCCTTCTACAGTTATGCAGATAATCTGAATATTGAAAATGAAGATGTCTGGATGAGAGTCTTTGTCCAGAGCCTTGATGGTGAGGTTAGAAAGTGGTTCAGAGGTTTGACCCCTGGATCCATTATTGGGATTGAGGCTCTAGATGATGCCTTCTTGAGACAATGGGGGGATAAAAAATACTTTATTTATTATATCACAGAGTTTGGATCCCTGAAGAGGAAAGAGGGAGAATCTGTCTCCGATTTATCCAAAAGATTCAATAATATGTACAATAAAATCCCTACCGAGATAAAGCCTACGGAAGCCTCTCCAAAAATTACTTAAGCTAGTGATTTTGACCCTGAATTTTGCCTCCTACTCAGAGAAAGAAGAGCTACTTCCCTGGCTCATATGCAAGATGCAGCCCTAAAATCTCATAATCTACTTAGGGGCATCTCATAATCTCATGCCCAAAAATTTCATGGAAGAACTCGGATTAGAAATCACAAAATATTATCATGATTTGTATTCTTTTGATTGAAGGAGAGTGCAATGTCTTGGAGTCATCAAATATTTAGTTGTGACCTTGTTTTAGCTTCCCATGAAGAGTGAGGTCATGGATATCGTGGTGGGTGATGTTCCTCCCAAGTTTGGCATGCTCTTGTCAAGATATTGGATAAAAATACTTGGGGGAACCTTGCAGATGGACCTCACATATGCTACCATTCCTGTGTTTGGAGGGGAGGATAGAAGACTGTACATAGAAGCTCAGTTGTCCTACATTATCAGTGATGAAGCAGACCCCACCAATCATCCTATATTTTCCCTTGATACTGATTTGGGATATAGCTTATTGCCGCTCACTGATGCCCCTGAACCTCCTCTTGAGATAAAAAATTCTATTAGTCTTTGTGAAGATTCCCCTCCAACTACCTCTGTTTGGAAAATGTTCTTTGATGGAGCTTCTTCTAGAGAAGGTGTTGGTGATGGATTAGTTTTTTTTTTTCCTGATCAAGAAACCATATCTCTATCATACAAATTAGAATTTGAAATTACCATTAATGTGGCAGAGTATGAAGCTCTCATTTTGGGTTTGAGGGTTGCAAAGGACATGGGAATTGAAGAGATGTTAGTGTTTGGAGACACTGAGTTGCTTGTCTAGCAGACAAGAAATATTTATCAGGCCAAACACCCTCGGCTTAGAAGTTACAAAAATGAAGTATGGGACCTCATTGACAGTTTTTTCTTGGCTTTCAACATTTCATTTATTCCAAGGGAAAAGAATGTCATAGCCGATTCTCTAGCTGTTTCAGCAAGAAATTTCAAAGTCCCTCTACCACCTAAACTTAGGTATGATGTAGAAGTGAAATATAGACCCTCTATACCTGACAATGTCAAGCATTGGAGAGTGTTTGAGGATTATATTGAAATCAAAAGATTTCTGGGAACTGTTGAGGAGTTTTCTGTATTGCACATTGATCAAGATCCTGACTCTGAAATAGAGCCTCATCCTGATGTTTTCTTGAAAAATATTGTTGATCATCACATTATCTAGCTACCCAACAATCACATCCCAAAGGGAATAGTTCCTTTGGAAAGGCTTTTTGATAGAAAAGATGTGACCGTGAAGGGTAAAATATAAAATGATTATGCTAATGTGGCTGAGTGTAATATTGGCATAGAGAAGGATCCAAGATTTGTCAAATTATCAAGCAGTTTGTCAAGAGAGAAGAGGGTCAAATATATTGAGTTATTAAAAGAATTTTCCGATGTGTTTTCTTGGACATACGAAGACCTAAGAACATATGACACCTGTTTCATTGAACACAATATCCCAGTGAAAGAGGAGGCCAATCCATTTAGGTAGAAATTAAGAAAAATAAATCCTATGCTATTTCCTATTATGGAAAGGGAGGTAAAGAAGTTGTTGGATGCCCAAATCATTGTCCCCTTAAGATATTCTAAATGGGTGAACAACCTGGTCCCAGTGGGGAAAAAGAATGGAGAAATTAGACTTTATGTTGATTTCAGAAACCTGAATAGAAGCTCAAAGAAGGACAACTACCCTTTGCCAAAGATGGAACACATACTGCAAAGGGTGATAGGTGCATCTAAGATTTCCATGATTGATGGATTTTTTGGCTATAATTAGATCTTTGTCTTGCTTGAAGACAGAGAAAAGACAACCTTCACCACCCCTTGGGGCACATTTATGTATGCCAAAATTCCCTTTGGATTGATGAACGTAGGGGCAACCTTTAAGCAAGCCATGGACATAGCCTTCATTGGGGAAAAAGATAAATTTGTGGTCATATGTCTGGACGACATAACTGTTTTTTCCAGATCTGATAAAGAGCATTGTCAACATCTGAAAAAGGTCTTCTTGAAATGCAAACGGATTGGTTTCTCCCTAAATCCAAAAAATTCATTGTTTTCCATCCAAGAGGGAAAATTGTTGGGTCACATAATATCATCTGATGGGGTTAGAATTGATTCAAGTAGGGTAGAAGCTATTCAAACCTTGTCACTTCCCAGATCCAGCAAGGAAGTTCAGTCTTTCTTGGGCAAAATTAATTTTTTAAGAAGGTTTGTTTCAAATTTTGTTGAATTGGTGAAGCATATCACAACCATGCTCAGGAAGGGGAATGAAGTAAAGTGGACTGCTAAGCCCAAACAATCCTTTGACCAAATTAAAAAGGAATTGACTGAAGCGCCTGTGCTAATCAGTCTCGATTATTCCAAGGATTTTTTGATTTTTTCCTTTGCTTCTTTTGATACATTGGCAGCGGTTTTGTTGCAGACAAATGATGAAGGGATGGAGCAACCTATTTCCTTTTTCAGCAGAGCACTGAGGGACGCCAAGGTAAAATATGACACAGTGGAGAAACATGCCTATGCCTTAGTGAAATCTCTCAAATCTTTCAGAGTCTATGTTTTGCATTCAAAAATCATTGCATATGTCCCTTCATCTTATGTGAAGGACATTCTTATTCAGCCTGACATAGGCGAGAGAAGGAGAAAATGGATTGTCAAAATCCTTGAGTTTGAACTAGAAATAAATCGTACCAATCTAGTTAAAGGTCAAGTTTTAGCCAAGATGTTGGTTGAATTTAATTGTAAAGCTTTGGGGGTTAATTTCATCAATTCTTGCTCAGAAAATCAGTAAGCCAGATTTCCTAGTAAAAATTCTTAGAACAACCCTTCATTGGTAGAATACGTTTGGTACAAAGACACTATATTTTTTCTGCGAGAGCTAAATCCCCCTGATAGCATGGGGAATATCAAGGCAAGATATTTAAATCTCAAAGAAATTAGGTATTGATTCATTGACCAGGTCTTGTATTGGAAAGACCCTTTGGGTGTGCTTCTGAGATGTCTAGACCCACAGGAGGCCCAAAAGATTATGTTTGATTTCCATAGCATCCTATGTGGGGGACATCATTTATGGAGGACCACAACCTATAAAATTATCAAGGTTGGGTACTACTGGCCTACTCTATTCACTGATGTCTGTGCGAAGGTCAAAGGTTGTATCAAATGTCATAAATTCTCTGGGAAGCAACAAATCAAGTCTCTGCATTTGAAGCCTGTAGTAGCTGCATGACCCTTTCTGCAGTGGGGCCTAGAATTTATTGGGGAAATTCATCATGCTTCAAGTGGTCAACACAGGTGGATCTTAACTACAACAGACTATTTCACCAAGTGGATAGAAGCTATCCCCACAAGGAGCGCTTCTCACAAAGTCATCATTGGTTTTCTTGAAGATATTATGGAAAGGTTTGGCTATATGAACAAAATCATCACTGATAACACTGCATCCTTGAAGACCGAATCATTGATTAAGTTTGCAGTTCAAAATTTCATCAATCCACTCTACCCCTTACTATCCAAAAGGGAATGTACTGGAAGAGTCCTCTAACAAAAGTCTGATCAAGATCAGTAAAATATTGTTAGAGGATAATAAGAAGGCATGGGATTCAAAGCTCAAATTCGCTCTTTGGGCTAACAGGGTGACAACAAAGAGGTCTCTAGGTCTCTCTCCTTTTCAACTTGTGTATGGAGTTAAAGCCATTTTCCCTTCTCAGCTCACCCTGCCTATGGAAAAATTCTTCCAAAACTATCAAGAAGAGCCTGATGATATGATCAGAAGGATACATCAGTTGGTAGAAGTGCAGCAGAATAGAGAACAAATGATAGACATAGTGCATGACCATCAGTGGAGAATCAAGCATGCCTTTGACAGGAAGAACAATAAGGAGGATTTCCAGCTGGGAGATCTAGTACTGAAATGGGATGTGCCAAAGCAGGACATAGGAAAGCACAACAAGTTTGAAGCCTTGTGGATAGGGCCCTTCAAAATCTCTGAGATATATCCAAATAATAAATACAGGTTGTAGAATTTGCAGGGTGATCAAGTTTTTGGTGGCCCTGTAAATGGGAGTTTTCTCAAGAAGTTCTTTATTTGAGCCATGGATGGCTCCCATGTCTTTGTAAATATTGTTTTTATTTTGTTTTGATTTTCTTAGGTTACTCCATAACCCAACAGTAAGGCACTGGAGCCACATAAGAGTTCTTGGTATCTCATAGGGAGCAAGCCATCCCCCATGGAGCCTAATGTTATCACATTAATTTGTAAAGGGGTGTTTTTCCTAAGAAGTTGGCCCCTTGGTGAAAGAAATGAAGAAAAGAGGGAAAAAAACCCACAAAATCACGTTATCCTAAGTTTTTGGGCCTGGGCGCGATTGTGCTAATCGACGCGTATATCTGGGCGGCTAAGATCTGTGCACCTCGACCTACGGTGTGTGGTCCATACCAGACCCCCTAGACATTTTTCCTTTAATGAAGGGGGGGTCCATATAAGCGGTTTCTCCAGTGGCCCCCTGTTATCGTGGCACATTATCGTCAATTCAGACCACCCCCCCACTCCAAACTTCTTGCTACCCCCCCCTTCGAAATATCCCACTTATTTCTCTCCCTTACCACTTTCCCTCTTTCTGACACATGTTGCATATCCCACAACCCCTCCACTTTTCACCACCACACACATGTCCTCCACTCACTTTCCCACCTTTGCACTTCATCCTCTCACCTCCCTCCATCTGTTTCCCATGAAGCATTCTTCAGCTGGTCGACTCCACCTCATGCAACCACTTGATCCTTCCTTTCTCCTCCATGTCACCTTCTTCCCATCACATCGCCCGCTCTCCCTCCTCGTCTCATTGTGGCACAGCTATCCTCCACTCACTTTCGGGCCACGTCCCCTTATCACTCTCGCCTATCATTTCTTTCCAGGTGTTCTACTACTCACCTCCATCTTGGTAGATGGTCCCCATCCCACCTACTACCATGGCCTTTCCTCTGCTCCCACATCATCACCTCATGCCATTTCACCTATGTCTTGTCACAACGTAGTACACAAGTTTTCTATCACCCACACTTTCTTGATCACCTTCCATCTGCCACATCTTCCCACATGGTTGTCTCTCGTCTCACCTCCACGTCGATCACGCCATCATCCCCACCATATCCTCGTCCACACCTACCAATGGGTCCCCTTGTAGCGGTCCAACAAAGTATCAAACAACCAAGGGAAAACCACCACATCCTTCAGATGCAGAGTTGACTTGGAGCTCTCTGATACCGAGGAAGAAGTTATTGAAACAGGTGGTGGTGGTTGAAGATCATTTCCACCATAAATGGAAAGCCCAGGAAAGGACCATCTGTTAGTCCACTCAGCCACAGGCTTGTTCTGAAGGACGATTGCATCTGGAAGAGTTCACGTCTGACCAGAGACTGCACGCACAGTCTACTAGGAAGCATGCAGACGTAACGCCTTCAATGAGATGACTCGAACTTGCTTCAGCAGTTTTGGCTTTGAGTATTTAGGATTCGTTCTCATATTTTTTTAGTGTCGATGGTAGAACTAATCTCTCGATTGTAAATTTTTGATGAGGCCTCTGGTTCTCTGGTTGTGTATTATCACTTGAGACTTCTTGTTTAATGGCAGTCGATTTCTCTCTCATTTCTTTTGCCTCTGATTCTGAAACTTCGACATGGATGATCCAGTCGAATGTTGTGATTGTAATGTAATGAAGGTTTGATTGCGGTACTGTCACAACGTTTTAGTTTCTTGAAGTTTTCAAATTTAAGAGAATCTTATATCTGAAGATTTTCCTCAGTAGGCTCCTGGAAGACCACATGTCCATAGCAAGCCTTCACATTTTATTCTCATGATTTTTCGCCTACTCACCACTATGAAAACTTGTTGACTAAAGTTATATCAAGAACTCATTTGTATATGCACATGAACCCATCTTTCTGAGTTAAAGTGATATAAACTTGAGACTGCATCCATTAGACCACCCTTTAAATCTCTTCATTGTGACATACAAACTGATGGGTATCTTGCTTACCTCTGACGCAATCCAAAGGTGACTTATGGTGCTAAGAAGACCCATGGTATTTAAGGAGAAGAAGCAAGGAGGCATAAGAATTTTTTTATATCTGAGAAAGCTCAATGATGATTACCTACATGACCCCTTCCCTACACCCTTTACAGATGAAGTTCTAGAAAATGTGAGAGGCCAGGAAGCATACTCATTCACTGATGGATTCTCATGATACCACCAAATCAAGATAGCACGAGAATATCTATACAATACTACCTTTGCAACAGAATGGGAATCCTACCAGTACATAGTCATGCCTTTTGGATTGAAAAATGTACCTACAATTTTTTCTAGAGTAGTCATTGCTACTTTCAAAGAGTTCACCCATCAATTTCTAGAAGTATATTTGGATGATTGGAAAGTGTAAAAATTATTGAAGGATAATGTAGAGGTGTTGAGGCTGATGTTAGAAAGATGTAGGTAATGCCAAATATCCTTGAACATTAAGAAATGTATATTTGGAACACCCTTTAGAATTCTATTGGGTCACATAGTATGCAGACAGGGTTTGATCATGGATCCAACAAATATTTCAGTAATTGGTAACTTACCACCACTAAAATCAGTGTGCCAGCTGAAGGCCACATTAGGACATATAGGATATTACAGAAAATGTATCAAGGAGTATGCGCAGATAACTGTGCCGATGGAGAAATTACTTAAGAAGGATACTAAATTCCAGTGGAATGAGAGATGTTAGCAAGGATTAGACACCCTGAAGAAGATGATGGTCACATCACCCATCTTAGTCTTTCCATATTGGGAGAATAAATTCCATGTGCATGTAGATGCATCAACCATATCCCTAGGAGTTATTTTTGCACAACCAACAACAAGGGATTTGGACCATCCCATAGAATTTGCAAGCAAAAAAATGTTATACTCCGAGCAGAACTACAAGACTATAGAGCAAGAAGGCCTGACAATGGTATATACAATTCAAAAGTTTAGGCATTACCTACTTGGAAAACATTTTAATATTTTCACAGATCATTCAACCCTTAAGTACCTAGTCAACAAGTCAATGTTGGGGGGGAGAATTTGTCGATGGTTACTATTGTTTCAATAATTTGACTTTAAAGTCATAGTCAAACTAGGGAAGTTGAGCATAGGACCTGATCACTTGTCAAGGGTCACCAATGGGGAGGAACCTACAAACTTAGAGGATACCTTCCATGATGCGTAGTTATTTTAATTCCAAGTTGTAGATGATTATTTTGTTGAGATTATTGAGTATTTAAGTGCAAGGACTGCGCCACAGGAACTTAACACCATGTAGAGGAAGAATCTGGTTGTCAGAGCAGTTGACTACCAGTTGATCGCAAGGAAATTATATAAAATGGGGGTAGAAAACATCTTGAGAATGTGCATGATAGAACACGAAAGGCATAGGATATTGACAGAAGCCCCTGAAGGAATAGCTAGAGGACACTATGCAGGAAAATATACCACGCAGAAGGTACTACATGCATGATTATGGTGGCCAACTATTCATTGAGATGCAAAGGGATATTGTCAACAATGCGATGTTTGTCAGAGGGTTGGAAAACCAAATAGATGGGATGAGATTCCCTTACATGAACAATTAATGCTACAAGTGTTTGAAAAATGGGCTATCAATTTTTTTGGGCCAATTCACCCACCCACAAGAAGATCAGGCACATGATACATCATCACTGTGACAAAATACCTCTCAATATGGGCAAAGGTAGCACCAGTTAAATATTGCAATGCAGAGACAACAAAACACTTCCTGTTTGAACATATGCTCACTAGATTTGGATGTCCAAGGATCCTAATGAGTGACCAAGGCACTCACTTTATCAACAACACTATCAAAGCTCTGATCAAATAATTCGAGGTCTACCATAAAAAACGTATGCCATACCATCCTCAGCAAAATGGAATAGTGGAATCCTTGAATAGGATTCTAGAGAATGCCTTAACCAATATTTGCAATGTCAATAGGGACGACTGGGATTCAAATATAACAGCAATATTATGGGCATATAGAACTACCTATAAGAAGCTGACAGGGAAGACACCATTTATATTGGTGTATGGACAAGAAGCAGTGGTGCCACTAGAATTTTTGGTACTAATCCTGCGTGTCGCAACAATTACAAACATGACAAAACGAGGAGCAGTACAAGAAAGGCTAAGTTAGCTGATGAGAATGGAAGAAGAGAGGATGATAGAAGGCTTTCACCAAGAAGGACAAAAATCAAGGGACAAATCTTGGCATGACCGACATATCAAGAGGAAAAGTTTCAAGGAAGGAGACCTAATCCTACTATATGACAAGAAGTTTTTTCAACATCCAGGGAAGTTTAGGATGCATTGGTTGGGACCATATGAGGTCAAGACTGTCACAGGCGGAGGAGATATACAATTGAAATATTTGGAAGGGACATAATTGAAGGGAATCATCAATGGAAGTCGACTGAAGACATACAAGTACAGTCGACCACCCACAACTTCAAAGTTACCGCGTAGTAAAATAATAATAATAATAATAATAATAATAATAATAATAATAAATACATTTGAAAATCCACGTGCGCAGGAGAGAAAATCAATGGGATGAGAAGGGAAAGAGTTTGCATGCACAATTCATTGAGCCAGTGCAACGAAATGAAAATACTATGCCAGAAGAAAAGGGTATAGAAGACAAGGACCCTGTGTGCCCAAAAATCCTAGCGTGTCGGAAAAAGGACCAACGGTCGGATAGAACGACAATTCGAAAAATGACGGCTGTGGAGTTAGGTGCCAACTGGCAGTGACGATTGGAATTGTGATAGCCCATACACAGAGGTAAATACCATAGATCGATGGAAAGGGAAAAGTTAGAAAACAAGATGCAAAGGACAACAGTTAACACATACAATGGTACCATGCACAGGACACGCCGCGAAAAGTGAAAAAGGGACAACTGTCAATGTGGAACAATTGTCACTCTGATGCCTTGCTATAAAGTCAGAAAAAGGGGGGGAAAGCAAGTCATTGTGTCAATTTCTAAGGAGAATAAAGCAGAGCTGAGTGAAAGAGAGATAGAGTGAGAATTTGACTGAGAATTCATTGATTTCATAGATTTCAAGCATAGACCCCGTCATGATGTCACCACCATGAGTTGGAGAGCCATGAAGGGCAGGCAGGAACATGAGAAGAAATTATCGCACGATAGACACAAGGGAGAAAGCAACACCTGTAGTGGTGGATGTGGATGAACTCCACACACCATAGTATGAAACAAAACCGGTGATAGTAGAAGAGGAGAAAAACCCAGCATAGGAGGTCGGACAAATGGAGGAGGACCCCGAAAGAATGAAGTCTGATACCTCAAGGGAACAAGGGAAATGATAGACCAAGCATGACATGGGTTCAACTCCACAGAGACATGAACCTCAGGTTGCACCGACAATAGTACACGAGGTTGTACCAGAGGTGGGGGACTCATCCCCAAAAGACAAAAGGAAGGGTCAAGATGAGAGCAACGTGCATGGAGGGCCACACCCGTAGGTAGAAGGGACCCTGGTTTTGCCAAAACTTCCTAGCGGAGTGCGTGTAGACAATGACATGGTCGAAGGAGTGACTGTCATAAAATACTCTGACCATGATGTGGACGATATTACTAAATTTCCAGAGCTAGTGTCCCAGGTTTACCTAGAAAGCAGGGGCACAGGCTCATCAGGCATGTCACTGATAGAGTCAGCACAGTGGATCCTGGGGATATATAACACTGCCATCATGAAATTACTGGATGCCCCACACTTTGGGAGGGGAAAGAATATCAACACCTACGTCAAGCAACTGCTTGCACGAGTAAATGGAAGAATCATATGGATGGATAGGTCGATGCCTATCACCGTGGACCTCATCGCAAGAATCACAGGGCTACCCACAGATGGGGAAAATCCGAAGCAGTATTTGTAGGACAAAACTAGTGCCAACACCATATCGGATGATATCAATGCTAAGTATGGCACGGAGCGAGGTAATAGGGGCATCGGGATAATTGAAATCAATGATTATGCGACAAGGTTTGCCACTAGACTCCTTGGATGTAAACTAATGCATAAGTGTGCAAATGGGAGTTCGATGAGTTGGGCCCCATACCTGCTGAATCCATTCTTGGGGGACTTCAAGGATACAAAATATTGGGGCTTTGAGTTCCACTAATCATGGTTACTCATCCTCATTGGCCTCATTGGTTGGAGAGAATCGGTCTACAACAAGTATATGGAGAGACCGGGGAAATGCGACGCAACAAGATACATCTCATTACGTATCAGCGTAGACCCAAAGAGAAAGAAAATGAACACAAACATCTTTGCGAGGTACTTCATAGAGATGAAAGACCTTATTGTGGACACATGGCACATTACACTAGAGGATGTCTAGGAGTTTGGACAGGTTTCCAACTTCAAGGCAGCATGCCATAGTTTTTGGATGCAAGCAAAGGGAGATAAAGCCAAGGAATGGCTATAAATCAACTACTGCGTCAAGAAGGAGGAAATCCAAAGAGAGGTCCAGGAGTGGCTCTAGGAATGGAAGGTACCGGAGATTCCAACCACAGTACCAAGATCACAAAATTAGATGCAAAGAAGACCAGCTCCAGTGCACCAAACATGCACTAACGAGGTAGGAATCAAAAAGAGGAGTGCCCAAGGTAAAGAGGGGGGAAGCATCCCAGCCAAGAAGAAATCACACCCACATAATAGACCACCAAGGGGATATACACAAGCTCCATCGTACACAAAACAACCATCGATAGATTCAACAGAAGAAGTGTGTGTGGAAGAAACAGACCCAGGGACACATCAAATCCTTGAGGAGGAAGAACAAGGGACATAAAACCAGGAGATTCCTAAGGTTGGAGAAATAGGGAAAACCACTATAGGGGATACCCAGAGTCCCACTAGTCCCAAGCCATCATCCACCCAGGATAAGTGGCTAGGGGAGCACACCAGTGGAGGTCGAAAGAAGGCGAAGGCCCATAAGCCACAGAGCCATATATCACTAACCCCGGATGATGTGGATTTAGTGGCAACAACAGTTGAGGAGAGGCCGATTGAGGTGTGGGAGACTACGGAGAAGCACAAGGCTTCAATTACAGATCAGGTGCAAGAGGTAAAACTGCGTTGGAGAAGCTAAGGATTGAGACAACAAATGCACCAAAAGAAACACCTATGTAGGATAAGGAAGGAGTTCCAGTGCCTGAAACAGTGCAATGTATAGCGTAGACGAGCACCAATTTCATCATCATGCCTGAGATGATGTTCCTTGATGAAGAAACAACATAGAAACCCATAAAGGACATCAAGACGTTGAATGTGTCATTGGCTAAAATTCCAACAAAGGAGATGTATAAACTCTAGGTAAGCATTGCACTGGAGAGTTAGTCTGGAGAAAAAACGGACGCGAAAAACCTACAGGTATCCCAGATAGAGAATATCTCGATGAAGGAAGCCTTCAACCTAGAAGCACAATAGAAAGAGTGGGCACAACAAAAAGTGGAGGATATGAAGCACCAAATGAACATGTTTTTTCAAGTAATTACCGAAAACGCAAACGCAGAGGCAGGGTCGTCGGAAGAAAAGTTGCGCAGGGTAGAGAAGACCATCCAGTAATATAAGGAGAAAATTAAAGAGCTAGAAGAGCATGTCACACCCACTAATCATCTAGAAGTTAGAGCGCACTAAGAATAGGAGGCAACAAAAGTTAAAGAGGACATCGGCCAAAGCATACAGACAGTGACTGAGTTGTTAGAGAAGAGCGTGCAACTCATGAATCACCTCCTAGAGGATGGGAGCCTCTAAGAACTGCAAGAGAAGGAAACCAAAATCCATGCAGCAATGGAGAAAGTGAAGTAGCGACAAAAAATAGTGCCACTTTCAGAAAATATCAAGAATTACACTGAATTGAAGGATCTATCTATAGTTGGAAGAGAAAGCACTGCAAGTGCAGAAGAAAACAAGATAGGCATTGTTGGAGCCCCTGCAAGAAAAAGCGGAGCAACTAGTGATGGAGAGAGATGCAGCTAAGAAGAGCATTGAGAAGATCAGATCTGAGGGAGGTGAGATGCTACAATATCTTATCACAGAGAAGGTGGTCACCCCTATGGATGAAAAGAGCAGTCAGGCTCAACAACAGTGCCAACAGATAACAAAAATGTATGACACACCAGTGTTGGGGGCATGTTGGGCATAGGCCCATTTTGGGGAAAAGGCACGACGTGGAGGAAAGACACTTGGAAGAAAATCATGTGAGGCGTGCATGAAAGAAGGAAGGAAAGAAATATAACTAGCAAGAAAAGAAGTGAATGAAAAAGCACATGCAGAGGAGAATAGAACACAAGGCCAGCATGGAAGAAGACCTAACTAGGTTAGGGTTTTGGTAAGAGAATGTAACAATCGATGAGCCAAGAATGGATATAAATAGACACCTAGGAGGTTTAGGGGGGGTTTCATTGGTGGTTTTGTTATGTGGTACTCGCATGAGATAGAGTAACAGGTCGGTAACATGACTGTAATGTGATACCATTTTGTAAGTTGTTAAGCTATAAGAGAGAATAGTAACAAGATCTTGAGGGTTAGATAACAGTTTGAGGATCCTGGTGCGATCTAGTCATCCTCGTAAAGGTCGAGGAGTATGTGTTATGAATTTATGAATGGAGTTGTAGTGCACATGATGCCATATATGAAAAAACCATAATAAAAGATCCTTAGAGCTAAATCTTTGTGGACGTAGCCCAGGAGGGGGTGAACCATGGTAAATCATGTGTTGTGTAGAATGATTATTGTCTATGTCTTTGTTGTCAATGGTTATATCTTAGATGATTTTTTTGATGAAGTCGTTAGATCTGTTGATTTACATTCATGCATAAAGAATGACAGAATAACTAAGATAAATGAATGACAGTACATTGATTTACTAATTAGATATAACTCTCAGTGCACAACTAACATATCCTCATTCAATTCTGGACATCAAGCACTTGAGTATTGCATTCACCCATTAAGACTATCTTAGGTGAGAATACGCAGTGCACTCTGTGCGCTGCACTACCTTCTGGTTTACCAAGAGGGGCGATAGTTTTAGAGGCTTTGTTGGATATCTAGTAGACTTGGACCTGGGTCAATCATGTTAAAGGTATAACTCATATAAGAATCCAACACATAGCATAAGGGCTTGGGTCATGGAGAATGTGAATGCCTCCATGACTTACAATCTCATCTATAATGTTTTTTGTTATATTGAATTATAATTCTATATTGAAAGTGTGTTAATTGATATAAATGTGAACATAAAATTATATGAATATTGTTTCTTTTTTAGTATCCAAAATGATTCACCACTCCCAAACACAATAAGACTCAAGTTTCTTCCATATTGAATGTAACATACCCAATGAACCATAGGATGGGCATGCTACTTCAGATTAAACACTTCAAAACCAATTTCAAATTTCTAATGACATTTAATTAATAAAGAAACATGAAAGACTCGCATGCAATCATAAATATTCATACTACATCATAAAATAAATGAATACAATTCCATGCACATCAATAAATAGTAAACATGCATATTATAAAATACGAATATCAGAGATAATAATTAATATGCAGTAGAAATAAATATACCAACAAAGAAACCATGATAGAGAGCACTTATCTTAATCAAAACGATTCACCAACTAGTTGTAGACCAAGGACATTCCACCCAACCATATAAATTGTCGTTCCAAGTCTCAACAAGAATGTCACCCCCGTGATAAGGCTATGAATCCACAAGGATGGTTCTAGGGTGTCACTCAGCTTCCCGAACTAGTCAGCACTCAATATCTCACAAGTTTATCAACACACAACAATCCATAGTACACTAGTTCTCTTCTCTCCATTCTACACAACCCAATAGAATGGACCCCCTTCTTTGCCACATAGTCCATCGGGCTATCCAACTCCTTCCAGGGATCCAATGCATTTGGTCAAGAATCACCATGTTGGGATTCTCAAGACTAGAAGATATGAATAAAATCTAGTACATGCCAATGTATCTCAAGCATGCAGGCACAATTCATGGCTAGAATACACTAGAAATTATTACAGCTAAAAAAACAATGGCTTCTTCCTCATCAATTCCCCCCCCCCCCCCCCCCCCCCCNCCCATGTCCCAATCCAAGAACAAGAATGAATGAGGGATGATAATTGAGTGTTGGGCAGGCATGTTGAATAACTAAGTTTTGAAATGTGTGCACAAAAGTAGAAAAGGGAGAAATTTGTGGGGTCGAAGAAGAAGTCATAAGCACAAAATAAGGAAGGAAAGAAGAAGTTTAGCATAAAAGAATAAAAGAAGCAGTTCAACGCTAAAGTAGTAAAAACAACATGTAGGTGCAAAGGAAGGAAAAGAAACATGTTGGCAAAAATGAAGGAAACCAGCTAGGACATGTTAGGGTTTTGGGATAAACTATTAGGGTTATCATCCCTAACTCTATATATAAATATGTAATGGGTTGGGGAAGAATAGTTTGCTGAGAATAAAAGATTAGATTGATGAGAGAAAAACAGAGCCTATGCTTAAGACTTTGAGAGAGGTTTTGCAGAGATAGGCTTTCACTGTAGAGTGACTAGGCTAGATGGAAGATTATGATATGATGTATCTATTTTAAGCACAGTGCACAGGACTGAGGAGATTATTGCATGAACATCAATATAGAATCCAACCATTGTGGACGTAGCCCAAGGATTTGGTGAACCGTGTTCAAATCTGTGTCTCTATGTGTTATGT
Organism: Picea mariana; assembly: GCA_032191745.1. NCBI lineage: Eukaryota > Viridiplantae > Streptophyta > Pinopsida > Pinales > Pinaceae > Picea > Picea mariana. The sequence continues at coordinate 166,508 of JASDQU010104559.1, read as the reverse complement.
TGATGTGATCATTCATGGATGTTCTATTTATGAATGATCGGTATAGATATATTTATTATATGATTGATGTGTATTAATAATGAATGATACAGTAGGTTAATTATGTTTCAATCTATGCTATAAGGGTTCTGCACAATAGAGTTTGTTAGCTAATCAAAGAATATGAATAAGGATACTATGCATAGGGTGGATGAATAATAATGGATATGATGATATCCTTACATTCCCTCGTCCCTTCAGAAACTTGGTTCCTGCAGTCCTAGTAGATACCACGAGTGAGACTTCACCTGCATGCAGGTGATGCCAAAAGGGTCAATATCTAATTGTTTTGTTGGTTGAATAAATTGAACCTAGGGTCTTATAATCACGTGCCAAAAAATGGTTCCATTGTCAGTACCCGATATATGTAATTGAGGGAATGTTTTGGAGGTCGACTAAGAAAAATATTGTTGAATGGATGGAAATAAAGGACTGCAAATTTTCCTAAGGAGAGAATAGAAACCCTCAGATGAGCGATGAACATTGTATGCAAATGTATGTGTTAACCGATTTGCATGAGATTTTCTTTGGCGAATTTCTAATTATTTTGACTAAATGGTTAGAAATATTAGTGGAGAATATCGGAAGATACCATACTGCAGTGCCAAGGAATTGGACCCCTACGTTGGTAATACTTCATGTGTCGTTGATTTCTGGTTGAATAACATACTTAGGGGTTATATTATGGAATTTGCAATGGATTGTACCTAGTCATATAGTGTTGCAGAAAGGGATTTCTTCAAGGGTCCGTGCGGAAGGTTTATGAAAGAATTGGGTAGATGGATAAAGATTTTGTTGTGCGAAAAATGTGTGAGGAAGATGGAATTTGATTTATAAGGGATTCATGCACATAGGGGAATTGGGGGATGACCAAGGGATAGTCTGAAGGTAGGAAAGAATGAAGAAAGAAATGATGAAGGAAGGGAGGGATTGAGGATGTAGAGAAACAAGGAAGGTATATCATAGGAAGATGAAGAGTTTGGAGTAATGTGCAGTGGAAAAAGGTACAAGAGGTTGAATACTAGGGATGAGAAAGGAGAGACACAAAGTGACTATGAGAGGAGGAAACCTTGCACAATATTCCAGATCATAGAAATACCGCACACAGGAGGAGAGGAAGAGGATTATTAGTTCATTTCTATAATAGAAGAGTTGTTAAGTCCTACTCAGGCTGGATCCTATGTCAATTCCACGATCCCGTGTGCATCACCTAGATCTAAGATAACATTTGAATATTTGTCAAAAGAAATTATAGTTAGCAGAGGAAGTCAGAATAGTGGTAGCCAAAGATATGGAAGCAATGTTTTGAGTCAGAGTCAACCAACTACACTAGGGGGATGTACTACACAAAACTCCATGGAAGGGTTAGAAAACACATTGAGAATTCTTGAGCTCCAGGGAGTTGGTTCGAAGGACCCAGGACAACATCTATTTTTTATGTGAGACAATTTGGGCTATGAAGAATGTACAAGATGAGGCTATAAATATGTCATAGTTGGAAACAACGTTTAGAGGCCGCACATTAGTATGGTACATGAAACTACATAGTACCACACCAACAGGTCAAGAAAGGACATTGGTAGAAATTAGACAAGTATTATTGAAAGAATTCAAGAATCCAAAATTTGAGTCGTAGCACATCACAAAATTGAAGGAAATTAAACAAGTATAGACTGAGTCAGTTTGGTACTATGATCAAGGATTTGATGGGTAGGTTGACATTTCAAATTCTTGATCAACAGCACAGATAATGGTTTATTGAAAGAATATTGCCACACATTCGATGCCCATTGATACAACAGAAGGTTGCATCGCAGCCTAAATATTTTTATATTGCAATGAAGGTAGAAGCATATCCTGTAAGGGGATGTGGGGGGATGTCTCAAGTCTAGAAACAGTTAGTTTCCTGGACAATTCAATTAGCAAAACTGAAGAAAGGAAAGGATAAGAAGAAACAATTTTGGTGTACCAAGTGTAGGACTAAAGTCCACTATATGGATGAATGCCCAGCCTTAGCATAGTATTTGGCAATTGGAGCATCAAACACATTACCAAGAAGAGGGTACTGTGAAATATGAAAGAAATGGGGACATCATCCACATGATTTTCCATTGCTGCAGAAATACTAGAGTACATCAAGGAATTTATTTTGTAACTTTTGCAAGTTAGTAGGGAACAAAGAGAAGGATTGTCGCACATTTTATTTGATGAGAGAGCGCACTTCATATATGTATAGAATTCAAGAGGAAAATGTTGCAATAGAAGGACATGGTCCAAAATATAAAGATCATAGAGGCTTTAATCCACGAAGCCGAGGAGGATTTGGTAGAGGTCGAGGAAAAGGAAATTTTGGCAGAGGAGGTAGAGGCCCAATAATTTGCTACAATTGTAATAAACCGAGGCACTTATCTTGTGACTGCTCAAATCCTTGTACAACATGCATGTATTGTATAGAATTGGATCATGTGACATAATACTTTCCTTAATTACTTGCAAAGTGGTAGGAAAGAGGGAATCAAAACCAAAACTTGAATTAAAGCGTATAGAATATCGTACTACTACAGAATGGCCCCTTAAAAAGGTAAGTCATTTGAAAGAATTTATGAAAAGTTGTTTAGCATTGATGAAAGATGAAACTACATTGAATACATTGTGTGGAATGATTGATCATTGCGTGAAAGAAAGGGAGTTCCATACCACGGAAAGGGTAGTAAATCATGTACTGCACAAAAAGAGGACAAGCGGAAAGTTTATATTGAGTGGGCAGATTGGGGATTATGACATCGATCAGGTCATTTTAGAATTGTGTTTTGATGTAAATGTTTTGCTGGAGAAAACATGGGAAATGATGGGTAAGCAAAGTTGATTTGGTGTCCTGTCCACTTAATATTGTCAAACCAACACAAGATAGTACCATTTGGTCAGTTGTTAAGGGTACCTGTGAATATAAATGGAGTGCACAGTGTAGCATATTTCAAAGTCATTGATATTGTGGATAATAGTCAGCCATACCCAACGCTAATGGGGTTTTCATGGGCCTTTGACAATCAATAAATTATTAATCTAAAGAAAAGGGAAATGATCTTTGAAGCAGGGGACTTGAAGGTTACTGCACCATTGGATCCAATAGAAGGAAAGAGGTATATCGAACCAGCTAAAGGGAAAAAAATCGATAACCTATATAATATGACTGCATGAATGGGTGACTATGTTAATATGACTAAATATGGTGCCCTAAGTTGGAGAAGAATTATCTCATGTGCGTTGGACTCAGAGGAAGGTATGGAACATTGGTAGCAAAGGATGCATGAAGTATCCACCAGATATTGTGCCCGCAGTACTCTATCATTGTGCTAGATTGGAATGGATTTATGTGACCCACCCAAGTATGATGGTTTGAATGATTTAAGTTATTTTTTAAAGGTGTTTGAATTGCAGATACCTGAACAACAAATATTATTGGCATTGGATATTGTCTTGAAAGCCACTCCAACCATAGGAGATTGGTAGGAGTGTAGAAGATTGATGCAAGTTAGATTTGGTACCAAGGTTGAATATATTGCACAGAAATATGTTGGAGTAAGTGACCCGATAGATCGTATTGCGCAATGTAAAAATATATGGAGTTTGATACCGAAGAAATAATGGACGTATAAGTTCATATATACATTGGAAACGATCCCTAAGAATTGGTACCTGGAACTAGAAATGCATAGAGAAACTAAAAATTGGGACAAGCTAACTCAAAGGTTTAAGGTAACATTTACTTTTGAACATGAATCTCCATTAATAGATGCAGTCTTATAGGACATTAGAAAAAAAAAATTAGAAGAAGGGCCAATGGACGTAGTACCTGTGTGCAGTGTGCATATATATTCTATGATTGTTCATGAGTTACTAGAATTCTATAATGTTTCTTAAGAAGATCAGGACAAGGAGGATACAAGAAATATAAAAATACCTGAAACTGAGGGGAAACACACAGTGGAAGGTCTAGAGCTTGAATATTCTACGTATGCACAATGACTAAGGATGCGTAATGTAAATATTGGGACAAAGAGAATCCAAATTTTGCATAGGTAGGAGACTACTGGAATGATGAAACTGTGGAAAATGTTGCATATTTAGTGATTGAGTATCAATATCTATTCGCAATCACGTGTACATAAATGAAAGAGATAGTTGGTGAGATAGGGGAAATGAAGATCTCGTTGAAACCAAATTCTAAACCAATAAGACATAGATCCTATAGACTGAATCTGAAGTATAAAGAGAAGGTAAAAGAAGACATAGAAAAAATGTTAGAAGCAAGAATTGTTGAACTAGTGGTGGAATCAAAATGGATAATTCCAATGGTAGTACAAGATAAGAAAATAGGGGGAATCATAATTTTTGCATACCTAATAAAGCTAAATGATGCATGTCCACATGATCCATTTCTGACACCTTTCACATCTGAAGTGTTAGAGAATGTACGGGGGTAGGTGGCATATTATTTCACAAATGGTTTCTCAAGATATCACCAGATAAAGATCGTGTAGGAATACCGACATAAGACTACTTTTGAAATAGAGTGGGGAAGCTACCAATACACAGTAAATCCTTTTGGGATGAAGAATGCACCTACAATTTTCTCAAGAGTAGTGGTCGCAGTATTTAAAGAATTTATTCATAAGTTCCTTGAAGTTTATTTAGATGATTGGATTGTGTTTAGTCTCTTGAAGAATTACATAGAAGTACTAAGATTAATGTTGGATAAGTGTAGACAATTTTAGATTTCATTAAACTTGAAGAAATGTATTTTTTTTGCACCTTTTGGAATTTTATTGGGCCATGTGTTATGTAATCAAGGATTACTAGTGGATCCTATAAAGATTGAAGTGATTTTGGACTTATAACCATCTACATCGGTAAGACAGTTAAGAGAAACATCGGTCCATACATGATAATACAAGAAGTTCATTAAGGGATATGCACATATTACAACACCCATGGAGAATTTGTTCAAGAAAGAAGCTAAATTCCAATGGAATGAGGATTTCCATAAAGGTTTGGACACATTAAAGTAGAAGTTAGTGACTGCGTCAATTTTGATATTTTCATATTGGAAGAATGAATTTCATGTTCATGTGGATGAATCGTACATATCTTTGGACGTAGTATGATCTTATCCAGGCGAGGGAGAGTTATACCATCTAATTGAATTTTCAAGAAGGAAGTTGTCAACAACAAAAAATAACTAAACTATGACAAAACAAGAGGGAATAACAATGGTGTATGCATTGCAGAAGTTTAGACATTATTTGTTGGGTTCTCATTTCAAGATGTATACAAAAACTTCCTCACTGAGATACTTAGTGAATAAGATAGTGTTGGGGGGGAGAATTTGTAGATGGCTTCTATTGTTGCAAGAGTACAAATTTGAAGTCATCATTAAGCCATGAAAATTGAATGCAGGACTGTATCACTTATTATGCATTCTATCAAGCGAGGATGTAGGGAACCTAGATGGTAGTTTACCGGATGCACATCTATCTATATTTCGAATGGTGGATGACTACTTCACATACATTGTGCAATTATTAAGTACATGAATGGCTCCATCAGACATGACAGTTGGACAAAATAAATAGTTAGTGGTTACGGCAACGAACTATCAACTGATTGCAGGGAACTTATACAAGTTAGGTGCAGATGGGATATTAAGACGATGTGTGTTAGAGCATGAAAGGCAAACGATAGTATCATAAGCACACAAAGGTATTGCAGGAGGACAATATGCAGGCAAAGTGACTGCACAAAAGATTTTGTGAATAGGGATCTAATGGTCCGCACTTCACAAGGATGATAAGGAATATTTTGAGGCATGTGATGTTTGCCAAAGGGTTGGAAAGCCATCTAGAAGGGATGAGATGCCTTTGCATCCCCAGGTTACACTACAGTCTTTTGAAAAATGGGCAATAGACTTCGTTTGGCCGATAATCCATCAACCAAGAGATTAAGATCTAGGTATATAATCACTGTGATAGAGTATTTGACGAGATGGGAAGAAGAAACACCAATCACATACTACAACATGAAAATTGTTGCATGATTTTTGGTTGATAATGTAGTGACAAGGTTTGGTTTCCTAGGCATTCTATTGAGTGATCAAGGGACACACTTCCTGAATAAGATGATTGTAGAATTGACTAAGTAGTTTCAAATTGACCATCAGAGGAGCAAGCCATACCATCCTCAAGCAAATGGGATAGTAGAAGCATTCAATAAGATTTTAGAAAATACATTGACAAGGATTTGCAATGTAGGGAGAGATGATCGGGACTTAAGGATCCCTGCAGTATTATGGGCATATAGTATTACAAGAAAAATCTTGATAGGACAGACACCTTTTAGGTTGGGATATGGGAAAGAAGCAGTAATGCTAATGGAATTTATTGTTCCAAGTTTGCGTGTTACAACAGTCACAGATATTTTAGAATCTAGTGCAGTAGAAGAAATATTGTCACATTTGTTACAACTCGAGGAAGATTGATTGTCGCATGATTCAATCAACAAGTCTAGAAAGAAATATAAAAATAATTGCATGATAGGCATATTAAATATAAAAAGGTTTCAAGTGGGAGACTTAGTGTTGTTATATGATATCAAGTTTATGCAACATGTGGGAAAGTTCTGAGTGAATTGGTTAGGTCCATATGTCATTAAGTATGTAACAAAGGCAGGTGTTGCATAGTTGGAAATGTTGAATGGAGGAGTCTTGGGAGGAATGATGAATGGGAATCGGTTGAAACTCTATAGGGATGGTCGAATGTCTGTGCACTAGTATGACCTACAAGAGAACCTATGTACTATAGAAGTCTATTATTAGGGGGAAAAGAAAAATAAAAAGAAAGAAAAATGGGAAACATAAAAAGAAAAACAGGGGAAAAATAGGAAAAAATTAAGTTACAATGAGAGTAAGTGCGCATAAGAAGTGATTGTCGCATAGATGGTTGAAACAATGCCAAGAAAGTAAATTACGTGCATAAGAAAAAGTTGTTCATTGAACAAACAAGCAAGCAAGATGGATGGATACAGAACATTAAATGGTATTCAATAGAATAAATGACGTTTCAAAAGTCATAATGACATGATCCGAAAACAATCTTTTAACGACAATGGTTGAGTTTTAAAACATGTGTTCATTATCCATTTAGGGATTTAATGAAAGAGAAAGAATTAATGATGAAACATGGAAGCCATAAATAAATATACAGATATGGAAATAAACATGAAGAAACAAAAAACCATAAACAACAAAGTTGATAACGAAGTTCGACAATCTTGCCTACGTCTCCGAGCCGTTGTCTCAATGGGTGAGGCTTTCTTATTTTTGTTCAAAGATTCAAAAGTACATCATAAAAGTGCCAAAAGGATTACAAAATGATCTGGTTGTGCTCTTCTAGATCTTAGGAATCCATCAAAAGTGATGACACTTAAAAAGAATGAACGAAGCTCCCATAAATGGCCCACAAAGTTTCTCTCCTCAATGGATTCCCTGCATAAAAATGGCTTTGGCTCTTCAATTCTTCAACATTTTTCTGTTCTGAACCACCTCCAGGCTGCCAAAAACCTATGGTTTATATAGGCTTGAAGTTGGCAAAAAAATCCCAAGTTACCGCCAAGATATGGCCTCAAAAAGGGCTCCAGGTCCCCCAATATTGGCCAAAATATCTGAAAATTGCTGAAAAAATCCACAAAAATCTTGTAATAAGGGAAAAAACCCAAAATTGGGAAAAATGCAGGGCACAACCCCCTTTATCTGTGCTCCTGGGCATATGGGGTGTTGTCACATGGCCCTGGGATAAGATGTGACATGTTGCCCCCCTTATCGTTCGGCTCCTGGTCATGTGGCTTGGTCATGTGGCCTCGACCTAATCCTCTGGGTGCTCCCCAATCCGGTGTAGCCCCCTGTTCTAAAGCCACTGGTTGCAGGATATCTCCCTGCTGACCGGGGCCTATCCAAACCATGTGCCACTCATCAATTTAAAATGGAAAAGTGCCACGTTGTTTAACATGTACCAGCACATCCCGAACGGTCCACCCCTTTCCACAAAATTGTTGTCTTTTCCATGAGGTCAGGGGTTCGAATCCCCCTGACCCATAAATTTTTTTACCTAGCCATGATTGACCATCTGTAGGGTGCCATGTGGCACCACCTTATTGGTCCATGTGGCAACCCATTATTGGACCACGTCATCTACCCTACATCCAATCACCCTGCCACCTGTCTGACACATCATCCACTGTACAACCAGTCACCTTGCCACATGTCAGTCTGTACTCCCAGTCACCCTACCACGTGTTAGTCTGTACTTCCAGTCATGCCAAAATGTTTTCTGTGTGACCACATTTCCATCTGTCATCGGGCCATGTCACTATATGTACTGCCATGTGTCATCCGTATAGTGACACATGTTAAATCCGTACAGTGCCAAGTCAGCATGAAAGTGATGAAACTGAGTGACACATGTCACCTCCTGGTGATGCCACATCAGCATCATGATGTCATCATGAAATCATCCCAACACATACTTATGTCACCTATCGTACATGATGACGTTAATGTTGACTTTGACTAGGTTGACTTTTTGCCTATTTGGAAAAACAAACATAACACAATATCTTTCACATACAGTGTTTGTTTGAGCCCATTCAAGTTGTGTTGAGTTTGTAAATATGAGACCTATTCACACGTTCATTTTGAAGTGATTCTAAAAACTTTTATTTTTAGGCCTTCCTAGACCCATTTTGGTTCCTGGATCCATTCTGGATCACGCCTCCCCACTAAATACCTTTTGGTCCTCCAAAAGGATACTAACCAGTCATCAAGTGCAGGATAGGCCACCCCAATTGCTCTTTGTCTTTAAAATCCGTCCTGTGCACCTGTCTCATCAAGATCAACTGTAAAACAACCATGATATCTGACAACATATTGTTGGCCATATGTACTCTGTCACATCTTACTGAAGCCACTATCATCCATGTTGACAACATTACTAATGATAACATCAGAAATATGACTGCAAATGAGCTAATAAGTTTGTAATACTTGCTCGACATTATCTTATATTGAAGCAAAGTAGGATTGAACTTCCATTCTACAATCATCTCATGTTTTTGCCTAAGATCAATTACTTGATTTGGGACAATTATAGGTGTGTTTCTTGCTTGAGATTCCTTTCTTAATTGTTCCATTGTTTGAAGAGATTGATTTTATTTGAAGTGATGAGCATGTACACCATATTCTTTGCCTGCTTTGATTAAGTGATATTGATTCTGTTCCCTATAGAATATTTCTTTGCGATCATACAAATAAGGATTGCCTAAGACCATTCCACATTAATTGAGTGGCACCACATCACATGTTACCTCATCCACAAACTTAGATGAAATTTCAAAATTTAATGTGCATTGCTTTGTTATGTGCAATTTATGATTGTTGTTATCCATTTAAGTGAGTAAGGCTTATGATGCATCTGAGTGTTTAATCCCAATTGTTTAACCACTTCCTCTGAAATCAAATTAGATTGAGATCCACTATCTATCAATGTGTCGACCTTAGTATGCCTCATTATGAACCTTATGTGAAACAATTTACTTCTAGAATCAAATCCATCACCAATTTTACCTGTCAAACCAACTGCTGAAATTTTAGATTCATCTCCCGAATCTAATCCCAAGTCTATTGGTCGTGTTGTTGCTATAACTGTTTGCCTCCCTTTTCTTTATTTGAATCACTTTGGTCTCTTCTTGGGATGTAATTTCCAACAACGGTCCTCATCATGCCCTTCTTTATTGGATTTCTTGCAAGAGAGCTTCTCTTCCTTTCTTGTCACTGAATTTTCCTTCTTTCCATTCCACTTCCTTTTGTCCTCTTTTCTCGAAGATGATTCCTCTAATACACCAACTCTTGTTTTCCATGCCTAAATGTATGTTGCTTGAACAAAAACCTCATCCATATTAGTAGTTCTAAACATAAATACAGTGTTACGAATATGTTCAGGTAAACCTCCTATATACTTCATAAGAGTTTCGTGGGTATGTAAAGGAATATCTAACATCAATTCCATCTTACGAAAGTCATATTTGTATTCTTGCACTATTTGTCCTTTTCTTAGTTTAAGACCTTGCCATTCAATTAAAAACTTATCTTTATAACCCAAAGGATAAATTTTTTTTCTAAGTGTAGAAACAAAACTTTTCCATGATGGAAATACATTACCCGCTTTTAGTGTGCCAATTTGCAACTTGCTTTGCCACCAGATGAGTGATGTGCCTGCAAGTCAAAGCGATGCCAACTTGATTTGAGTTGTCTCATCCTTGATTTGTTGCACACTACAATAAACCTCCATCTGTCTGACCCAGATATCAAGCCTCTTTGCATTGACTTCACCATCATACATGGGTAATTCAAAATTTACATCAAGCTTAAGTAAAGGCATATCATTTTTATGTTTATGGGAATGTTTTCTTGCAATGGATTTAGAACTTGAATTTGAAGAAGAAGAATTTGATGGAGAAGAAGGAGGTGAAGGAGGAGTTTGAGGAGGATCCTCTCCTTCTTCACTTTTTACCTTTGCATATTCACCTAGAATTGGTCTCTTCCATTCCAATTAATCCTCGTATAAAACCTTCATCATCTCCGACATGGCAAAGAAAGTCTTTTGAATCTCGTTCTCATCATGATAAAGTTCCTTTTCCGATGCCATCTTATCACTTTGAGAAGTTATCTTTCTCGATCTAATATCAGGATTTTCCTCAACAAGCTCACCTTCACCATGATTCCTCTTTTCCCTGGTAATCATGCAAACTCAGAAAACAACTGTCAACTAGCTCTGATACCACTTGATCCGAAAATAATCTTTTAATGATAATGGTTGAGTTTTAAAACATGTGTTCATTATCCATTTAGGAATTGAATGAAAGAGGAAGAATTAATAATGAAACATGGAAGCCATAAATAAATATACAGATCTAGAAATAAACATGAAGAAACAACAAACCATAAACATCAAAGTTGATAATGGAGTTCGAAAATCTTGCTTACGTATCCGGGCCTTTGTCTCAGTGGGTGAGGCTTTCTTATTTCTGTTCAAATCTTCAAAAGTACATCATAAAAGTGCCAAAAGGGTTACAAAATGATCTAGCCATGTTCTTCTAGATCTCAATAACCCATCATAACTAATGGCACTGAAAATGGATGAATGAAGCTCCCAGAAACAACCCACAAAGTTACTCTTCTCAATGGCTTCCTTGCATAAAAATTTCTATGTCTCTTCAATTCTTCATAATTTTCATGTTCTGAACCCCCTCCAGGCTGCCAAGAACCTATGGTTTATATAGGCTTGAATTTGGAAACAAACTCCCAACTTCTCCCCAAGATCTAGCCTAAAAAAGGGCTCAAGATCCCCCAATATTGGCCAAAATCTCTCAAAATTGCTGAACAAATCCATAAAAATCTTATAATGAGGTCTGTTAGCACTAGGAATCACCTTCAGATTTCTTGGAAGAAAATCCCAGTACCCATCAGGTTATATGTGAATGTAATAGAGTTTTGAGGGGTCAAATGGATATTACTCATGATGATAATGTTCCAACTCAGAAATCAGGGCTAGCATGCTCAAGCAATCAAGGTCTTGGCTAAATTCAATCAGTAATTGGGAGTAAGTATGAAAAGAGGGAAGACTTCATTGGGAGGAATATAGGGGTTGTTGTAAACATCAGGTTTGCAAACAACCAAAGGAAGAAATATTCTTAACACAAGATCTTCTTGAGTTCAGAACTTAAGGACATTAAAGAAACATCATGATAATATAATAATCAAACACACACCATAATATTACCACAACCATTCATGTGAATCATTCAAAGCATGAACACTTTAGCATCAGAAGCAAATAAGCTGGAAAGAGAAGTTGATTTCTATTAACCAAGATATCTTTAGTCAAGTACATAACCAATTCACAGTAACTTCATCAAAATATTACAGTATGAGGGAGCCTTGCTCAACCATTCCAAGCTACTAAATAATTTCATCTATCTATTTATAACAAAAAGGGAGGCAACAACTGGAGGTACGAGATAGACTCCTTCCCATGAAAACCTTTAAGAATTTATTTCATCCAACAACTTGACTAACAACCTATGCTATAAAATAGGAAAGTGTTGGTGACTAATCCAACCAATCTTCAAACTAACTTTATCCCTCTTTGTTGCGCAACTCTTTGTTTGCCATGTGTCCTTCAGGAGCATGTGGCTGTCATCATGCTACCTGCTACTATTTTTGCAGTTCTCTCCATCATCAACTATCCAAAAAGTTGTTATCTTGACCCTCCTGGATTCCTGGTGTCTGTTGTTAGCCTCTTTGGGTAGCACTCTGAGTAGTGCACTTTGTAGTTCCTTCACCAAATTTTGTAAGATTCTGTAGCGCACTTCAAAACTAGACAAGTAGAAAAGGTAGTGCCAAACCTTCCTATCCCCTATGAAAACTTCGGTCTCTGCAAGATTTTAGGTAGCGAATTTCGGTATCGCCACTCTGGTGCATCTCTGTGCAAAATTTGTCTTTGCCAGAAATTTGGTAGAGAATTTAGGTAGTGCCCACTATGTGTCTCTGTGCAAATTTTAGGTAGCTCCATCAAAAAATGCAACACCTCCACTTGGACATGTGCAGAGGGAGTAGCAACCTTGAGTAATATTAGCACCATTATATTTAGGTTATTTGGTAGCACTGTAGGTAGCACACCAGTGGAACACCAAAAATAGACTATTTCGTAGCACCATAGCACTACGAAATGTCTACACTCTTATTGCTGAAGGAGTTAATTACTCACAAAAAGACCAAAACTCTGAACAATAAGCACTTAGAAGCCTATATAGGTGGCATAGGTAATGTTTCAACAATAGTTAATCCTCACAAAAAGGAACCATCTTCAAAAATGGGGCTCACCTTTCACCAGCTACTTCGTTACCCTGACACTTAACCTGACACTCTTTCTTGTAGAAGGAGGATCCTCCTTTGGCACAGCAGGCTTCTTCCTTTCAGCAGTGACATGATTATTCAATGGAGCTATGCTCTCCTTGGCTGTTGGTGTCTCCTTTTCAATAGCAGCTTCAACCAATACCTGCAAGTTTCTTTGAGCCACTTCATCTTAAAAATGCTACAACTCTAATTTGAGCTTCCTGTTCTGAGACTGGAATCCTTTGTTCTGCCTATAATGATTTTTGAGCTGCCTATGGAGAGGCTGGTCCTTTCTTGCTGGAAACCTTGCCAGGTCAAGGGTGTGACTGTAGCCATCCATGAGTTCTTTCATATTAACCCTGTTAGACATGGCTTCTATTTTCAACTGAGCCACCTCCTTCCTAACATCCCTAAGTTGCATGATTAATCTTTTTAATGTCTAGTTGTCAGGTGGAGTAGTGACATGAATAGTCTCAACATGATTCTTCATGGTCTCCTCTTCTTGTTGCATAGGAATTTACTTGTCTATCTCATCAGGCTTCTTGATACCTCTGTCTTTATCTTTCTTCTTTTGCACAGGGGTTTCTTCTTTCCTCTCCACAGGCTTTTCAATGCCTTTACCCTTATTATTTTTTAGGATAGAGGATTTTGGTAGGGACAGTTCTTCAAAAACCTCTTTAGGAACTAATGATCTTGTGAAAGGTTTCACGACCTTGGTACTGGCTGCTGAGAAGAGGAGAAGAGTAGCTTCTTCCCTTTTTTTTCTACAGTTTTAGTAGTAGAAGGAACTTCTTCTAACTCTGGTGGAGGAGGAGGTGAAAAATCTCTCTGTGGGGAATGACAAGCTTCCTCCTCAGTTCCTGTGACCTCCTTTATGACCTCTAAAACTTGAACACAAACTTTGCCCTTTGTGTTCTTGATGGTACCTGCTTTAGCAAAACTGGTGGATGATAAAGGGATTGCATTCTATGATTGAGGAGTGGATGCTATATCCAACTTGAAGTAGGAAGCAACAACAAAATGTTCCCATGAGATATCCTGATTACCCAATTCTTCAGAAACTAGCATTCTAATCAATCCAAAGTGGAAGATGCTAGTATCCACATCCTTAGACTTGGATTGAATCTTGTCTGAAATCTTACCTATGCTCCTTAGCAAATAGTAGGGAATATTCATTTCAATTTTACCAGTAAAATGAAACAGAAGCCTTATATGGTATTGGTATAATGTCTTAAATCTCCCTTCACATGTAAAGTATCTCTGAATGATCCTCAATATCTTGTCAAACTGCTCAATCAACTGATTCCTTGGCACATGTTTACAAAAATCACTGGCTTGATGTCCAGGCTTAAGGAAATCTTTGGCATAGGTTGCATTCAAAGCCATGGCTTTAAACCATTGCTTACCTTTGACAGGGATTCATGTTGCAGCTGAAATAAAGGCCTCAATCACCTCAAATTTTAAATCCCCTACCTTGGTCTTCTGGCCATCAAAATGTAAGGCAAACTTCCTTGTCACCTCAGGATGACCTCTTTGCATATTCTAGCAGAAAGAGAGGCATCCCACTCTTTGAAAAACTTCTCTTTCCATGGGCTCTGTCTCAAAAAGATGCATATACATAGGTTCAGTTTATAACTACCTTGCCCCCTTTGTGTGACTTATTCATATAAGGAATCTCCATAGCTTAGGATGAGATATTCTTATGGCTATGGGGTGGTAATGACTAGGAGGACCTAAAGTCAAGCTTCAAATGGACAAAGATACACTTTTACAAGAACTTCTCCTTAAACCAGACTGATTGCTAGTAAGCTAAAACTTGGCTATGGAAATCCCTCCCTTAGATTTGTGTAGGTATTGAACACCTAGACAATGAGAGGGTACTCTATAATTGGCCTTTTGAAACTGGGTAGAAAACACTCGACTCAAATGTCAAAGGAAGCATAGGAGACACAGTGTGGTTAAGAAATGCCTTTAGGTAGCGCACTGTGTATGCAGAGGATAAAACTGTTTAGATGTTGTGAGCTCAGTAGCTATGGTGGGCGGATATATCAGACTTTGACATACAGGTAGTGAAGTTTATAGGTTTGAAATGAGAGGAGTTAAGGATAGAATGGTGTGAGGAAAGGTCTCCTTCAACTATGCAAGCCCAATAATCCAAAACTCTGAGCGCTAAATCTCTTTAAAAATTTATGTGCAAAGGAGGAAACACGGGATACCTGTGGAATAAACATTTGTTTGAAGTGTCAGCGAGATTTCAGGATGAATTCATGAACATCTACCTCAACATCGGATCTGGCAGCACTGCTGTCAACTGGTCAGAACTAGGAGTTTGCGCAGCACAACAATCTTGAGTTTTTCAAAATCACAAACCGTTATCAGAGCTCGTAAATACGATATCTTGAAGGCATCTTTTTAACCAACTCCTAGCGCTGAAAACAAGGAAAATGACATCATCATTGTAATCATAACTCAAGGCGGAAAATGGTGAACGAGAAAGGTGCTACGAAAACTCCTGATGAGTGGGTAGTGCTCCATTTCAAAAAATGATTGGATAGGTAAGTGAAGGACAACAAGGCATGGATACGAGGGCATGAATGAGGAAAATGGTTTGTCAAGTCAATCTAGTTATGGAGAGGATCGATCTTAGTGACAAATCATGAGGGGGACCAAATTTAAAGTCATGAACAAAATGGTCCTAAGTCCAAAAATCAAATGAGGATCAAAATATAAGTCATGACTCAACACTTATTTATCAAGGGGGTACTAACAAACACAATTTCAAAAGGGGTGAAATTAAAAAAATTAAAATCTAAGGCTTAGGAAAATATGGAAACAAACTAAAAAACCCAAGGCAACTTAGTGTGATAACAAGGTCAAAAACCTAAAATTGGGAAAAATCCAGGGCACAACCCCCTTTCTCTGCGCTCCTGAGAATATGGGGTGCTACCATATGGCCCTGGGCTAAGACCTGGCATGTTGCCCCCCTTATCATTTGGATCTTGGTCATGTGGCCTCGCCCTAATCCTCCACACGCCTCCCAATCCAGTGTATCCCCTTGTTCTTCATCCCCTAGTCCCAGGCTAGCTTCCCACCGACTAGGGCCTATCCAAACCATGTGCCACTTGTCAATTTAAAAGGGAAAATTGCCACATTATTTAACACGTACCACCACAGCTCTAACGGTCGATCCCTTTCCACGAAAATGTTGGATTGTCTGTGAGGTCAAGGGTTCAAATCCCTCTTACCCATAAAAAATTTTACCCAACTGTCATTGGCCATCTGCAGAGTTCCATGTGGCACCACCTAACTGGGCCATTTTACGACCCATGATTGGACGACGTCATCTACTATACATCTAGTCACCCTGCCACATGTCTGCCACATCATCCACCCTACAGCCAGTCACTCTATCACATATCAGTCCATACTCCCAGTCACCCTGCCACATGTCAGTCTGTACTCCCTGTCACCTACCCAACTTTCGTCTGTATGGCCACATGTCCATCTGTCATTGGGCCACGTCACTATACACACTTCCACGTGTCATCCGTATAGTGCCAACTCAGCCCTAAAGTGACGAAACTGAGTGACACATGTCACCTCTTGGTGATGCCATGTTAGCATTATGATGTCATCTCAACGCATGCTGACTTCACCTATCATACATTCTGACGTCAATGTTGACTTTGACTAGGTTGACTTTTTGCCTGTTTCTCAAAATGAACAAAACGCGATATGTTTCACATACAATGTCTAATGATGAGGCCTACACACACATCCATTTTGAAGTGATTCCTAGAACCTTTATTTTTAGGCCTTCCTGGACCCATTTTGGTTCTTGGATCCATTCTGGATCATGATAGCACAACATCGAGATGCATCATCATAAATAGAAAAAACCAGTGGGGATCATGACAGCCTGGAAAATCGAGGAAAAAATCCATTGAAGGATTTGGAATTAATTCATATTTAAAGAAAGTATTTAATGAACAATACTAAGGGATTAAACAATTAATACGTAAAGGGACAACTGGTGAAGGGGAACAAAATTGGTGGAGGGTTAAAAAATATTGGTTATTATTAGTTGGAGTTGCATGCGAATAAGAGAAATTCAAGAGCCGTGTTGCAGAGCCTGAGAAAAACCATAGAGTCAAAGCAGTTGTCGCTAGTAACTGGATTAAAGAGATGGCACCACCAAAGGTCGTATCCTTCATAACAAATAAATCACGAATGAGAATAGAATCAACAACACCAGAGTTTGAGGAGACTCCAAAAGAATCATCATCTGAGCTATGGTTTACTATGGATTACATTATTCCAAGGAAGGATGATGTAGAACTAGTGATGTTGAATAAGGATGCCAAGTATTCATTGGTGACACTTGATATCTCGAATGGGGTCATCATTGATGAAGATATGTTAGGGAAGGTGACACAACTCATATATATAGACCATGATATCATAGACACAAGGAAGTTCCCTGAACTTGCACCGGGCGAATACTTGGAACTAAGAATAGATCTAGTGACGAACCAAGCTATACTTGTGCCAAAGGTATGGGCCAAAGGGTTGGAATGAGATGGCATACTAAATCTGTTTGAAATTACACATTTCAGTAGAACACAAGAGGTGAATGTATGTGTCAATATGTTGCTAACCTATGTGCATGGCGGTTACTTATGTCTGAACAAGAAAATTTCTATAGACACCGATCTCATTGCCCAAATCACAACCTTACTGACACAGGGGGGAGATCCAACGTTGTTTTCTTCAAACAAGAAGACTGACAGGGCTCTGTCAGAGTCAATGATGAAAAAATTTCACACGGTCATATGGGTGCACGGGTTGGACGTACCGAGTATCTGTGACCCAACAATAAGAATTGTAATGCAAGCATTAGCCTACAAGTTGCTAAGAAAATGCAGGAAAGATGAAGTTCCCGCGGGTGTGATAGTTGCAGTTGAGAATTGTGTTGAAGGGGTATCGATGAGATGGGAACCAATTTTACTTACCCAATTCCTCATCAATTGTGCAGAAACACAAGATAGAGGAATGGGATTTTATTATTCCTGGTTGTTGATTTTGATTGTGTTCATAGCGTGTAATGAACCCAAAGATTTAGAGTTTCTAGGCCTTAGAGGTAATTTATGCTTGACCTCTAAGTACCAGAACTTCTGGTATACAACGAACCAGATCAGACATATAGACATCAACATTGAGTTCTTTCTGTACAATGAAAGGATTAGGAGGTGTATCCATAATACACCATGCATTTCGCCACAAATTTTAAAAGCATACACACCGATTGTGTGATTATGGGCATACTGACATCACATATATATACAAGCAAAGAAAGACCCAAGAGAGGAATGGGTCTACAAAAAGTACAAAATCACAGAGGAAGACATCTAATTGATTATGCAGGATGGGGAACCAGATTGGAAGGCTCCTACGAATGAAACAGAGATGGAACACCCTGAAAATGAAGAATAATACCAAGTAAATGGTCAAGGAAATGGAAAAGGCAATGGCGCATGGGACATGTAGGAGATAGTACCAGAAGCAGGGGAAAAGAGGAAAGATAGGTGTAAGGGGAAAACAACATCTGCGTGGAAGAAGATGAAATCCCATAAAGAACCAACTATCTACACTTTGATGGACGATGATATTGACATGATCGGCTACCAAGTGAGGGATTTCATAGAAGAGGTAGCTTAGATAATGTCACATAAATAATAAGAACTACTCCATAAGGTGCATGAACATGCAACAACATTGCAACAACTATTGGAGGCAGTAAGGATAACAACAGAGCATAGATTCGGTGAAGGACCAGCAACAATCATGACTGGGGAAGAAGGGGCCACCACTTCTTTGATCCAGGTGGATATCAGTGGCCACCCACCTCTTTCAACTGGATCACATTCAGATTTCATCTTGGAAGTTTTACTTTTCATCTTAACAATTTTTTTTTCTATCTTTTGAGGTCCTAAACTTCTGGAGTCTTTTTGAGGCCCTAAATCATGTTTTTTGGCCCCCCCACAGTCGCATTGTTACTAACGATAAAGTGTGATGGAGTAATGTGTATTCCTCAGATAGACCTTTCTAATGGGATATCGTGCACCTAAAACGAAGATCGTATGCAAAAGTTACGACCTCGGGAAGTTGACGTACCAACTTACCCCAACGGGGCCCACATGACTTTTGGTGCTTCATCTCCTAGGGTTAGGTTTTTGGATGTCTAGGATTTTGGCATTCATGGTTGATGTAAAAGGTCCTTTGGAGCCTCATTGTACTCATATTCTTGCGAATAAGCATATCCATCACATCTTTTCTTAGAGATAAGCTACCACCATTCTAGCAAGCTAGTTTCAGTCTGCATTTTACAGTTTCAACATATTTCTTATTTAATAGAAGTCAAGTTTTATTGTATCTCTGTTATTCTTCTCTATGTCTTTGTGTTAATATTATATATTTGTGCTTTCATTTTTTTCCACTTATAAATCTGGATCAGTGGTATCAGAGTGGTTTTCTCCTTGTCATTTTTTAGTGCATGTCCCCAATGAGGTCAGGGTATAGAGAGTTGGGTCTCGAGCTTGTTTCTCTTGAGGAAAAATTCTCTCAAATGCCCAAGAAACCTTCCATGGGAAGAGAAAATAAAGATGATGAGACATGATATCCTTTCAAAATGTTGCTCGAGGAAGCCCTTGAGCAATAGAGGAACGAGATGATGGACAACTTTGCACAAATCCTTCGACGACTACTGACAAGTGATGCATCTACCACAAATGAAGGCGCCACCCCCTTGAAGGTATAAATCAATTTTGATATTCCTATATTTGAAGGTCAAATAGATGCAGATGTTTTCGATAAATGGTTAAACCTTCTCAAAGGGTATTTTTCTATCCACAACTTTTTCGATAGAGAAAAGATTATGTTTTCACTCCTCAAGGCCATCCCCCATGTCAAATATTGGTGGGAGACTTTTTGTAAGAAAAATGAAACAAAGGGATCTACATTATTTTTAGTTTCGCCCACTTGGGTTTTCTTCAGGGATGCTATTAAGGAAAAATACTACCCTGTTGGAAGTTATGATGACATATATACAAGATGGACTACACTGCATTAGGAAAGGGACCAAACAATGCCAGAGTTCACCAATGTCTTCCATACCTTGTGAAACAAGCTAGGTATCAAATAATCTGAATGAAATCTAGTGCTCAAGTACCACAGAGGTATGCATAGATACATCCAGACATAAATGGATTTTTTGGACATTTTTTCCTTGGGCATGGCTTATCGATATGCTGTCAAAATCGAGTAGAATCTTACACAAAATATGTGGCAGTTTGGGTCTACAAACCCCTCACAATAGAAGTAGAGAAAAGGTATCCCCAACCCGCAGAACAAAGGGTAGAGCAAGGATGGGAAGCCTCAGGAAAACCATTACAAACCAAAAACAAATAAGGACAACGGGAAGAGAAAGAAGGAGACTAGGAAATGGTGTGAGTTCCATAAGAGACTGTGGCATAGCACCACTGAATGTCGCTCAAAGAAGTCATTGGTGGCCGAGGTGAAAGCCTATGAATCAGATGTAGGCTTCGACTCAGAGTCAGAACTAAAAAAAGGGATACATATCATTGATACAGAACATAATGCCACCATTTCTACCACCACCAAGTTCCAGCCCGATGAACCTGATGAACCAGAGGAAGGTGAGCAACTCTTTCATTCACATATGTGGGTGAAGTGTACTCCACTACAGTTCATCGTTGATAGCGGTAGCCAGAAGAACCTCATCTCAACAGAGGTAGTCAATCAATTGGATCTGTCAACATCACCACACCTACAGTCGTACACCATTGGGTGGCTCCACTAAGGGAGCGATCTTCATGTCAACCAACATTGTCGCCTGACCTACGACATCAAGCTCTTCAAAGATGAGGAATTGTGTGATGTCTCCCCCCTTGAAGTTTGTGATGTTATGTTGGGAAAACCTTATTTATGGAAACATAATGTTGTATATGAGTCTATGCCTCATAGTTTTATTATTACTTTGGACAGGAGATTATACAAGATACCATAGGTAGTCCCATATACTTCCATTTCCTTGATCTTTGTCAAGCATGTAGAAAAGTCATGTATCAGAATGAGAAGTTTGTCTTCTTTGTGATTCCCGCTTAGAGTGAGTGGAAGGTTGTAGCCACATCCATGGCCTTCGCGACATGTCTCTCCATGTAGCAAAATCAAGTGGATAAGGTCATGGCAGAATACAAAGACATCTTCTCCTCACCCACTGGGGTACCGATGCACTATTAGATCAAGAACACAATCGATCTGACCCCCGATGCACCACTACCTAATGGGTCATTCTATCACCAATATCTGTCAGAAAATGAGGAAATGAAGCATGAGATCTAAGATATTCTCTAAAAGGGGCACATCCTCCCAAGCTCATCACCTTATGAAAGCCCAATCATGTTTGTGAAGAATAAAGATGAATCCTAGTGACTATGCATTGATTATCGGGCCCTAAATGAAATCACAGTTAGGAACCAATACCCAATTCCCCGAATTGACGATCTCCTTGAACAAATCAAGGGGGAAAAATACTTCTGTAAGATCGATCTGAAGTACGGATACCACCAGGTTCCAATAGAGTAGACTGATGTATGGAAGACTACCTTCAAGTCCAAAGAAGGTATTTTTGAATGGTTTTTCATGCCCTTTGACTTGAAAAATGCCCCACCAACTTTCATGAGGATTATGGATGATATATTGTAGCCTTTGACCAATTATTTTGTGGTAGTGTATTTGGATGACATCCTCATATTCAACAATATTTGGGAGGAAATCTTGCAGCACATTCAACAGGTTCTGCACACTTTGCGACAACACAATCTATATGAAAATTTGAAAAAATGTTCCTTCGACATGAATATGATCTAGTACCTAGGATACATTATTGATGAACATGGGGTGCATGTCGATCTAGCCAAAATCTAGGTCATCCGCGACTGGGTAGCCCCAACCACACTCACGGAGCTTTGGAGCTTCTTAGGCCTTGCGAATTTCTATCACAGATTTGTGTTGGGATTCTCCAACATTGCATGGGACCTAAGATAAGTGACTAGGGGCGGTAGTAAATAAAAAATCATGTGGGACCAATCGCAACAAAAAGTGTTCAATGATTTGAAGCAACGCTTGTGCTCACATTACCCGACCTGCAACAACTATTTGATATGGAGACAAATTCTTCAGATTATGTTGTGGGATCAATTCTCACTCAACATGGATATCCCTTGGCTTATCATAGTCAGACACTATCAAACATGGTTTGTAAGTACCCCACTTACGACAAAGAAATGTACGTTGTTGTACAAGCCTGCCTTTATTGGAGGAATTACACTCTCAGGAAGGAGACAGTCATCCACACTAATCATAAGCCTCTGCAATTCATGCAGACACAAGGAAAATTGTAGAATGACTGTCATCAGAAGTGGTCCACATACTTGCAGTGTTCCATCTCAACATAAAGTATAAGATATGAAACACCAACTGTGTCACTGATTTCCTCAGTCGACCTCCAATTTCTACACTAATCATGGTGCTACACTCCTGCATACATGAGAACTCCGGATGGCCCCAACTCTATGAGCGATATTTTGACTTCACCACTACCTACCAGATGTTGGGCACAAACACGGTTGTCACTGATTTCCATCTACGGGATGGGTTATTTTTCCATTTGGGCCATCTCTACATTCCATAAAGTGAGTGTGCGAAGATGATTTGGGAAGCTCACTACAGTTAGGTGGAAGGACATTTTGGCATAGAGAAGACAATGACAGTACTAAAAAAACATTTCTATTGGATGAAACTCTGACAAGATGTTAGCAAGTATATCATGTCCTGCATGACCTGTTCCATTGCCAAATCGACCATTAAGACACAAGGAATGTACACCCCTCTACCTACTCCTAACATACCCTGGGAATCCATCTCGATGGACTACATGTCGGGCCTTCCTTCAACCAACTAGGGAAATTACTGTGTTTTCATGGTTGTTGATCGATTTTCCAAGATGGCAATTCTGGTTGCATGTAGGAAGAGCATCACAACATAGGCCACTACCAGGATCTTCTTCTAACAAGTGTGGGTACATTTTGGGATACCACAAACCATCGTATCTGATCAATACAAACATTTTCTCAGCACATTTTGGTCAAGCCTTGGGTCATGGCTGGACACTAAGCTCACCAAATCCATGACCTTCCACCCCCAAACGGATGGAGAAACCGAGGTCGTCAGCATGATGATCATGCATATTTTGTGCATGAAAAATTACAAGAATATATGCACATGGGATGAGAGTCTTCCCTATGTTCAAAACAGTTACAACATATCCATACATAGCTCAACCGACCACAACTCCTTTCCGGTGGGGTTGAGATTTCAACCATTGGGCCCCTTGGATGTTTCACTTCCCCTTGCGTCCATACAGGAAAAATCATCCCATGCATAAACCAAAGCTGATAAATGCACCCGGTTCATTGAAAAAATATATCACATTTTCCAATAGGTTTAGGATATTTTGCAGAAGTCCAAGTCCAAGTACAAGCAATGCCATGATCAACACCAGGTGCCACACAAGTTTGAGGTGGGAGATAAAGTTTGGTTGAAATTGTAGAAAGAATTCCCTACAGGAACCCATTATAAGCTTCTTCAACTCTAATATGGACCTTATACAATCACCAAGGCTATGGGTGATAATGATTTTCAGCTCAACATTCCCCCCTTCCTTGGCTTGCACCCAATGTTTAATGTGGACCTTCTTCAACCATATTTTCCACCATTATTTTACACCTTAGAGGTAGAAAAACAATTGACATTGACATAGCTCAACCATGATTGCATGGAAAAAACATCCAATGATTAGATTGTGGACACACAGGTCAAGGGAACTTTCCAATAGAATTTTTAGTTGTACCGTGTTGTTAAAGCAGGGCAACTCCTGCACAAAGGCAAGTGGCTCACCTAGGGCCAAATTCAACAGAAATTTCCTCATCTGATGGGGGAACTCAATGCAATGGATATTTCTTCCTGAGGGGGGAGGATTGATATAGGTGGATATCGATGGCCATGAACTTGTTCCAACTAGATCACATTCATATTTCATCTTGGAAGTTTTTTTCTAGCTTTTCGGGTCCTAAACTTCCGAGTCCATTTTGAGTTCCTAAACAACATTTTTTGGGCCCTCCACAATCACATTGTAGATAGAGTCAAATTTTGATTTCATAATGTGTATTCCTTGAATAGACATTTCCAACGGACTATCATGCACCTAAAATAGAGATCGTATGCAAGCGTTACGACCCCGGGAAGTTGATGTACCAACTTAACCTAACGGGGCCCACATGACTTTTGGTTCTTCATATCCTAGGGTTAGGTTTTTGGATGTCTAGGGTTTTGGCATTCATGTTTGATGTAAAAATACCTTTGGAGCTTCATTGTACTCATGTTCCTACGAATGAGTGTAGTCGTCACATCTCTTCTCAAAGATAAGTTGCCACCATTCTATCAATCTAGTTTCATTCTGCATTTTACAGTTTCATCATATTTATTATTTAATAGAAGTCAAGTTTGAATGTATCTCTTTTATTATTCATTGTGTCTCTATGTTAATATTATATATTTGTGTTTTCATTTCACTCTTCTCATAAATTTGTATCATTCTTACTTGTCAGATATAGCAGCAACCTGCAGAGTTTTGAAGATCTCACCATATGCAATTAAGTTCCCCACGCCAAAGATGAAGGAGTAGGCACAAGTACTATGTCACCTAGAATTAGTATTTTCACATATGCCCATAGGAACACTTCAAGGCTTACAAATAGGTATTGTGTAGAAAATGCAGTTCTGCATAGAGTCAACGTTAAAGGAGTTGGCTAAGGTAACGACAAATAAGGAAGAACTGCAAAAGGATTATATCAAAGTTGTGCAAAAGAAGGACGAGGCTGAGTAAAAGGAAGAGATGATATTGAAGGAGAAGGAAGAGGTTGAGAAACATGTAGAGAGGATATAGAGGGTCCTCCAGAAACTATATAAGGATATCCTAGAGGTGTCGATGGTGGTAGAAGCCACACTGGAGGAACATGTATCCAAAATCAATGAAGTCATTCAAGGCTTCCGCACCAGAATCAAACAGTTTGAAGTGTAGACTACACTAGGGACACCACCTGAGGAGAAGGAACAAAGAGAAAGAACAATCATAATCTCAGTGGCAAGCATTAAGATGATGGATGAGGAGTGCAGGATGATATGACAAAGTTGACGAAGGATTTGATGATGAAGGTCATTGAGGAAAGATTAATGAATGTATAGGAGAAGGTGCAGAAGGCCACAACAAATATAAATATGTTGCCACCATATGAGTGCATAACGACCATCCTAGAAAATAGGAAGTCATAGAACAAGACACAAAAGCTAAGGGAAGAGAAGAATATTTTCACACAGTGATTGGTACCCCTGTAGGATGAAGCATTCATGGCCATAGGGGAATTGCTAGTTTCATAAGGCACGATGAAGAAAGTATCACAAGACAATGAGGAGAATCTCATAACCCTGACTGTGCATGTAGTCGAGGATATTTGGGAGAAGTAAGCCAAGGTAAAGAAGGAAGTCACTACAACAAGAGAAACCCTCCAAAATTTTATGGAGGCATGGAAGGGCACGATGAAACTGACTTAAGTGTCTTGGGATGAGCCACAGGTGAGTGTTGGGGGCATGTTGGACATGCGTGTTGAATGACTAAGTTTTGAAGAGAACACGAAAAAATAGAAAAGGGAGCAGTTTGCAGGGTCAAAGAAGAATTCAGAGCAGGCACAGAAGAAGGAAGGAAAGTAGTAGTTCAACATAAAAGAAAGAAATTTGCAGTTCAACACTAAATTAGGAAAAGCAACATGCAGGCACAAAGGAAGGAAAACAACTAGGACATGTTAGGATTTTGGGATAAACTATTAGAGTTATGAGCCATAACTCTATGTATAAATATGTAATGGGTTGGGGAAGAATAGGCTACTAATAATAAGAGATTAGATTGATGAGAGAGAAAGAGAGCCTATGCTTAAGGCTTTGAGAGAGGTTTTGCAGAGATAGGCTTGCACTGCAGAGAGGCTAGGCTAGATGGATGATTATGATATGATGTGTCTATTGTAAGTGCAATGCGCATGCCTTAGGATATTATTGCATGAAGATCAATATAGAAGCCAGTCGTTGTGGACGTAGCCCAAGGATTGGGTGAACCACATTAAAATCTATGTCTCTACGTGTTGTGTTGATGTTATTGTTCATGGACGTTATGTTTATGCATGATTAGTATATATCTATTTATTATATGATTGATGTGCATTAATAATGAATGATACATTAGGCTACTTATGTTGCAACCTATGCTATAAGGGTTCTTCAAAATAGAGTTTGTTAGATAATAAAAGGATATGAATAAGGAAATTGCGCATAGGGTGCATAAATATTAATGAATATGATGATAACCTCAAATCCCCTTGTCCTTGTAGAAACTTGGTTTCTGTAGTCCTAATAGATACCTCAGGTGAGACTTCACCTGCATGCCGGTGATGTTGAAAGGCTCGGTATCTGAGGGTTTTGTTGGTTGAATAGACTAAACCTAAGGTATTATAACTATGCATGAACATTGAATAATAATGAATGAAAGAGTGAAAGTGTGGATGGAGAAGAAGAACCCCCAAACATCCCACAAGGTGGGTTTATATATTTACTTGAAAATCAAGAATCACATGGCCTTCCCCAAGAATCTCATGTAACCACTTCTCTCAATTAAATAAATTATGGATAAATAGAATATAATAAAATACTTAGCCCCTTAAGTGATCTAGAAAGATCTAGAGGGAATCTCAGAAGTTTTAGAAGTGTCCTAAGAGGCTCATAATGGCATTGACAAATGAAAGAGGTAAAAAAAATTCAAAGTCCTCAAATCTCATAACGATTGGAATCATAGCGAAGAGCGCATTGCAAGCTTTCCAACGACCTAAATGGTTCTTCAAACGAAGTTACGGATCAGAAGATATTCATAGTGAAAGTTTTGGTCAACCTAGCCCAGTCAGCAGGGATGAGTCAACATTCGTACTACTGACGTCAACATTAGTACATATGACGTCAATGTCCATACAAGGTACATGGAAAACGTAGAGGGTGACACGTGTCATGATGACATGGAAACACTAGAGGCTTCCATGTGTCACTCATTTTTGGCCTCTTTCGATCAATCTGTGGACCAATGGAAAAGTGCCACATGGTAGTCTGTACAACCGCGTGGCAGACTGTACAGCCACCTGGCAGGTGACGTGGAAAGATGATGTGGCAAGGGTGATGTGGAATGATTGTGCAATGTGGTGGCGTGGGCCAATAAAAGGCCACCACGTGGATGAGTCATGGGTTTCCATGTGGCAGCGGGAAAATGCACAAGGACGCCCAACAACCGAATATTAAAAAAAAATGGTGAGGTTTGCTGGTGCCAACCCCCAATCCACCATATTTGGTAGTGATCCTGGCAAATCTGGCTGATTGAAACTGTAGGCTGTGAAACTTAACCAACGCGCCAACGACTCAACCAAAGTTAACCGTATGGTTGTAAAAATACACTAAAATGGGAGACCCATGGGTTTGACCCCGAGACCTCCCCCCAATACATAGAGATTTGAATTAATTTGCCAACCACTTTCTCTTATTACACATCCACTAACCAAGTGGAATAACCACCCATTTGGTAAACTCTGCCCAACTCTTTATTTAAGAAGCTCATTTTTCCAATGCACGAGAGGATAGCACATGCCTAGTGCGTACCAGTTTGTACGAAGACACAGATTTCAATGCAGTCTGATGAATTAATTGCAAAGTTGCATGTGAATCGAGGAAGAAGTCTAGAGGATCCCTGAAGTTGACAGTGTCTGATGGGGATGATTTTTCAATCAAATTTGTGCTATTCGACGACACAATCCAATGGCAATGTCTATTTCAGCAGTCGAGACTCTGATCAATAGGCTAAATTCTGGAAGAGCCAATGTAAGCATGCTTTTTATTATGTTTTTTTCTCATTGAATGTTGTAACATAGTATGCTCTATACAGGTCGGAAGGAGCATGGAGAGGCTGCAACAAGGCAACAAGACCAACTTATTCCTTCTATTTATTCCTTTTTTCTCTTCTTGCACATAAACAGTTCAACTACATGTGAAGGAGAAATTGTGGCACTTGGATGATAAGTGGCGAACAAAGCGATCAAGAATCTCATAGTTTTGGGACTTGTGTATGGGTTTCATATATGCTTGGATCTGAGCAGCATATCTAAGACATTCTATGATTCCATGATGATGGGGGTCATTTCTTATTATTCATCTTTTTCTTTATTGAGTATGTGGGAATGATGTCCATGTCAGCAACATGGATGCCTCATGAGAATGAAAACTTGTGAAGCTTGTAAAAATTCCTGATCACATTACGATATCTTGTTGCCATCACCGAAAAGGGAATTTTTCCTTACAACTTGTAAATGAGAGACAACATTACAATGAGGAGAATAAAGCATTCAAGATTTGGAGCAAGATCGAGAGACATATCCCACATTGGGTGAACTCTATTATTTTGGGAAGTGTCATATCTCTTATGTTCTTTGTTCTTATGTTACTTTTCATGAATTTACACACATAGATCAATAAACATAAGCATGACATATAACACATAAGGAAGATAAAGGAGGCTTTAATTCAATTTGGATTCAAGTCTATAAAGACTTCAACTATACCTTTAATTGCAATCCGCTCAAGTAAAACGATCTATCACTGACCCTTTGGAGGAGTGACATGATCAAACAATTATTGGAAAATAATCACACCCAGGTTCATATCGAGTGGTATCAGAGCAGGATTGATACTGATTGTAGGTGTTGAAACTAAGAATGGTGAGATCGCCAAAAGAGTTGTAGTTCAATGAGCTTCAAGAGCTCAACCAAATCCTTCAAGCAAAGAATGTTGGATTGAAGACATTGTCGCATGTTGCAGAGGAGGAGAACCAAAGGTTGCAAGAGCAACTACAAGCCATGAGGGTGCAGACAGGGGAAGGCTCTACGAATGAGATGGTGATAAGACCATTTTGTGACCATGGAAACTTTACCAGTTATGGGTTCGAGAATGACAATGAAAATGCATGCACACTTTTTCAAACAAGTGAAGATGACATCCATGCATCCATAAACCAAGGAGGATTCATAGAAGCATCATCCACTGATCCTTCTCACTAGGAACAACTAGACACACCTCAAAAAGAAGA
Organism: Picea mariana; assembly: GCA_032191745.1. Classification (NCBI taxonomy): domain Eukaryota; kingdom Viridiplantae; phylum Streptophyta; class Pinopsida; order Pinales; family Pinaceae; genus Picea; species Picea mariana. The sequence continues at coordinate 137,103 of JASDQU010104559.1, read as the reverse complement.
CCAAGAGTCCCAGAATGGGATGGAGGTAAATAAACCATGTTTATTTCCTTTATTGATTAATGTTGATGACTCTTTTAAAGTCCTTGAAAAACATACTTCATGCATCGACTTAAAGTTGATTGGAAAAATGGGATACGAAGGAGGATTCCTTCGAGCCAATGGACAAGGTATTGTGGATCCCATCAAGGTAGTGGTTTGGCCTCGATATGCTGGGATAGGTTATGTCCCAAAGGATGTTTGAGAAAGATCCAAAACCATTTGGGAAGAATACCCCAGGACAGTCACCGAGACTTCATAAGTCAATAGTTCATCAGGAGATGAAACTGATTCAGTGCAGGATGAGAGCATGGCTTCTCATGATAGAGGATTTGAGAAATCTCTAGAGATAGATGAGAATCACAATGAAGGAGTTGAGCCAATTCTTCTTTCCAATCTGACTCGAGAGACAACTCACCAAGGTATAAGAAATCTCGAAACTCTAAAATTCCATTTGATTATAAATGTTAAAAATATACAATAGATATTGTGGCATCAAAGACCATGCACTTTTTTTGGATTGACTAACCATGCAGTGTCTCAGTGTTGGAAGGGAAAATCCTTTTATAGGAAGGTTATGGAAACTAGGAAAAAGACGAGGATAGAAGATCACTCTCCACACACAGAAAGGAGCAAATGAAATACACCTCTGAAGGAGAAAGGCTATTTCAGCCATTGTAGCAAAGATGGACATCATGAGGCCAAATGTTGGACCTTGCATCAAGATATACGTCCAAATAGTAACAAGAAGACGATCCATACACCTCCGAGAGAGACAACCAATCAGGTAGTGTTGCAGGGAAATCTGTCAGCAGGAGGAAACCAACTACCAGAGAAAGGGAAACTCGGTAAAGAGGATTTGTTCGACATAATGACTGAACAAATGGGGAAAATACTTGAGTTAGTCAAGAGTTTCCATCTTTGTAAATCGCATGTTTCGTTTCAGACCCCATAGAAGGGCATTGTATAAGAGTGATAATTGTTTGATATCACTTTTCTATTTTTTTCACATGTTGATATTTTAGGCCTTTTGAGGTAGTTTGGGTGTGGGTTTTATTTTGTAAGTCTAATGGACATGAAATTTATAATGTAAAGACTTTTGGGAACAAAAATTCCTTTCAGTTGGGAGGCATGATCGGGAAGGATCTAGAGGGCATCTCTGAAGTTTCAAAAGTGTCCTAGGAGGCTTGTAATGGTATCGAAAAATGAAAGAGGAAAAAAATTCAAAGTCCTCAAATGATCCAAGTGGATATCGGTGGCCACCCACCTTTTCGTACTGGCTCAAAACAATTTTCTGGCAATTTTGGTAATTTACTATTTTTAGCAGTTTTGAACTTCCAGGGCCATTTTGAGGCCCTAAACGACATTTTTGGTAAAATGGGGAGAAATATGGAAGTTACTTTGATATTGCGTCCAAAATGAATCTCCTCGATGATACCTTTCCAACGGGCTATCATGCACCTAAAATGGAGATCATATGCAAAGGTTATGACCCCAAGAAGTTTATGTACTAACTTACCCAAACAGAGCCCACATGACTTTTAGCGCTTCATCTCCTAGGGTTAGGTTTTTGGATGTCTATGGTTTTTGGAAATCCTGTTTATTGTAAAAAGGCCTTCATAGCCTCATTGTAATCATCTTCTTGCAAATGCGAGTAGTTGTCACATCTCTTCTCAGAGATAAGCTGCCACCATTCTAGTGAGTCTTTCACTCTGTATTTTTACAATCTCTATACATTTCTTTCATTAATAGAAATCATGTATTATTGTATCTCTATGTTTATGGTTGCATCTTTGATACATTTATTTTATCTTATTGGATATTCGTGATATCTCTGTGCACTTATTTATTATATCTCCGCTCTCATTTCATGCCGAAAATAATCCAGATCAGTGGTATCAGAGCAGGCTGCTCTTGATATTTTTTTTCAGTGCATGTCCCCAACGAGGTTCGAGTATATAAAGTTGGGTCTCGAGCTTGTATCTCTTGAAGAAAATCGCTCTTGCATGCCTAAGAAACCCTCCATGGTGGAAGAAAAGAAAAATAACGGAGCAGACGATTCTATCAATCTATTGCTTGAGCAAGCTCTCACGTGACAAAGGGATGAAATGATGGAGAATTTTTCCCACATCCTTCAATGCACGTCGATAGAAATAAGTGCATCTTCATTAAACAACCACTTTGGAAGCACCTCTCCTTTCAAGGTACATGTTAATTTTGATATTCCCGTATTTGAAGTTCAGATAGATGAAGATGCCCTAGACAAATGGTTAAATCTGTTAGAAGGTTATTTCTTTGTTCATAATTTTTCCGATAGGGAAAAGATCACCTTCACACTCTTTAAATCTCTCGCTCATGTCAAACATTCGTGGGAAACTTACTGGGAGAAAAGTTCCACAGAGGAGTCTGGTATATATGGGGTCGATCCCACTTGGGATCTTTTTGTGGATGCGGTAAAGGAACAATATTACCCTGTTGGCAACTGTGAGGACCAATACATAAGATGGACCACACTACGACAAGAGAGGGGCCAAGCAGTTCTGGAGTTCACCAATACAGTACATACCTTGTGCACCAAGATAGGTATCAAATACTTCGAACGACATTTGGTTTTGAAATACCGTGGGGCTCTACACAGATACATCCAAACTGAAATGGATTTTCTGGATATCTCATCACTTGGTGTTGCTTATCGATATGATGTTAAAATCACGCAGAAATTTAATCACCAAAACAAATGAGAGTTCGGGTCTAAAAATCCACAACAACCAAATTATGACAAAGATAGTCCTAAGAAATAGTCTCCTGAAAACCAGTCCAAGCCATAGGAAAATAAGGGTCACGGGAAGACAAAGAAGGACACTGAAAAATGGTGCAATTTCCACAAAATCCCCCGGCACAACATCGATGAATGTCACTCAAAACAATCATTGGTGGATGAGATCAAATACAAGGAGATGAACCATGATTCAAAATATCATTCTGAAAATACTTGTAAGGGACAGATCATTGACACACACCCCACAGTTATTGTTGTGACCGTAGCAATTCAATCAGAAGAACCAATAGATCCCGAAGAGGGGTAGTTCCTTTCTCATTCACAGATGTGGGTGAAGGGGACCCCACTGCATTTTGTTGTTGATAGCAGAATCTAGAAGAACCTCATCTCAGTAGAGGTTGTCAAATGGTTGGGATTGTCGACAACACCACACCCGCAGCCATACAACATTGGGTGGCTTCGCCAAGGACGAGATCTTCATTTTAGCCATCATTGTTGATTGTCATACGACATCTAGCCCTTCAAGGATGAGGTATTATGTGATTTTTCCCCACTGGATGTCTATGATGTTATTTTGGGCCAGCCATATATGTGGAGATGCCATGCTGTTTATGAGTCTCGACCCCGCAGTTTCATTGTTTCTCTAGGGGATCATATTTACAAAATACCAGAGGTAGTTCTGACTATTGTTCCACCTAAGCAATGGCTCAAGGTAGTATCTCATACTACAAAATTAATCTTCTTCACAATCTGTTCAAAAGGGGAATAGAAGGACACTGTAACCACTACAACCTCGCCCCAAGCACCTTCTATCCAACAAAAGAAGGTCGAAAAGGTTGCAACAAAAGTGCACCGATTCCTTCTGCACACCGTCCTCTCATGTAGCTCAACTTGTTGAATAGACTCAGCCTCAATAGGTATGTGACAAACTTCCACAAACTGAGTAATGCGATGTCTCCAACAAGGCAAGCAACTCACCAAGATTCAGATTCAACAAAAGTTTTTTTATCTCCCCCGGGAACTCAACACAATGGAGACCATTTCTTCCTAAGGAGGGAGGATTTATCCAGGTGGATATCGGTGGCCACCCACCTTTTCCAACTGGCTCAAAATAATTTTCTGGCAATTTTGGTAATTTACTAGTTTTAGTAGTTTTTAACTTCTGGGGCCATTTTGAGGCCCTAAACGACATTTTTGGGAAAATGGGGCAAAATATGGAAGTTCCTTTGATATTGCCTCCAAAATTAATCTCCTCAAAAATATATTTCCAATGGTCTATCATGCACCTAAAACGGAGATCATATGCAAAAGTTACGACCCTGGGAAGTTGATGTACTATCTTACCCAAACGGGCCCGCATGACTTTTGACGCTCCATCTCCTAGGGTTAGGTTTTTGGATGTCTATGGTTTTTGGAATTCCTGTTTATTGTAAAAAGGCCTTCAGAGCCTCATTGTAATCATCTTCTTGTGAATGCAAATAGCCGTCACATCTCTTCTCAGAGATAAGCTGCCACCATTCTAGCGAGTCTTTCACTCTATATTTTTACAGTCTCTATACATTTCTTTAATTAATAGAAATCATGTATTATTGTATCTCTATGTTTATGGTTGCATATATATGATACATTTATGTTATAGTATTGGATATCCGCGATATCTCTATGCATTTCTTTATTATATCTCCGCTCTCATTTTGTGTCGAAAATAATCTGGATCATCAAATCTCATAAATATTGGCATCATCGCGAAGATCACATTGCAAGATTTCCAATGGCATAAATGGCTCATCAAATAGAGTTACGGATTGAAAGATATTCACAGTCAAAGTTTTGGCAACCTATCCCAATCAACAAGGATGAGTCAAAATCCATACTGATGATGTCAACATTAGTATCAATGATGTCAACATCTGTACAGGGTATGTGGCACATGCATAGGTAGACACATGTCATGATGATGTCAACATGTCATCAACATGATGATGTGGAAGCACCAAAGGGTGCCATGTTTCATTCATTTTTTTCCTTTTCTGGTCAATCCGTGGACGAATGAAAAAGCACCATGTGGAAGTTCGTACATCCACGTGGCATACCATACAACCACCTGGAAGGTGATGTGGAAATTTGATGTGGAAAGGGTGATGTGGCATGATCGTGTAGTGTGGTGATTTGGGACAATAAAAATCAGCCACGTGGTAGCAGGAAAATGCACAAGGATGCCCAACAACCAAATATTCAAAAAAAATTGCGGGGTTGGCTAGTGCCAACCCTCAATCCGCCATATTTGGTAGTGATCCCACCAGATCTAGCTGGTTGAAACTGTAGCCTCTAAACCTAACCAACCCGCCAATGACTCCACCAAATTTAACCGTATGGTTGTAACAATACACAAAAATGAGAGGATCGCGGGTTTGACCCCGGGACCTCCCCTCAATACACAACGATTTGAATTAATATTCCAACCACTTTCTCTTATTACACATACACTAATCAAGTGGGTTAACCACCCATTTGGTAAACTCCTCCCAGATATTTATTTAAGAAGCTCATTTTTCCAATGCACAGGAGGAGAGTGCATGCCCAGTTCGTACCAGGCCATACGATGACACGTATTTTGATGCAATTTGATGAATTAATTGCTGAGTTTCATGTGAATCAAGGCAGAGATCCAGAGGAGGCCTGAAGTTGACAGTATCCAATGGGTAATATTTGACATTCAAATTTATGCTATTCGACGACGCGAATCAAATGGCGATGTTTGTTTCAGTAGCAGAGACTCCGATCAGCAGGCTAAATTCTGGAACAACCAATGTAAGCATGCTTTTTATTCTGTTGTTTTCTCATTGAATGTTGCAACATAGTATGCTTGATATAGGTCTGACGGATCATGGAGAGGCTGTAGCAAGGCATCAAGACCATCTTATTCCTTCTATTTCTTCATTTCTTCTCTTCTTGCACATAAACAATTCAGCTACATGTGAAGGAGAATTTGTGGCACTTGGATGGTAAGTGGATAACAAAGCAGCCATGAATCTCATAGTTTCAGCATTTGTTTATGGGTTGGATATATGCTTTGATTTGAGAATCATATCTAAGACATTCTATGACTCCATGATGATGGGGGTCATTTCTTATTCTTCCTCTTTTTCTATATTGAGTATGTGTGAATGATGCCCATGTCAGCATCATGGATGCCTCATGAGCATGAAAACTTGTGAAGCTTGTAAAAATTCATGATCACATTACGATCTCTTGTTGCCATCACCAAAAAGTGACTTTGGCCTCACAACTTGTAAAGGAGATGTAAAATTTCAGACCCAACTTAGTTTCAAGTCTCAGTGATTTTTATCAGTGTTTAATGCCCAAAACCCAGATTTATGAAAACCATAAATACTCAGTAAATAAACATAATTTTCAGAACTGAAACATGAGGATTATGAACAACATTTAATGCAGAAATAAAATTATATTAGCAACACAATATTCAGAAAATATTTTCATAGAGATTTTTGGTCAACAGTGACCCTGGAAAAACCGACAAGGGGAAAACCAGTGCAAGAGGGATTTTTATTATTCATAGCTTCAGATAAAAAACATTTTATGAAAGAAAATTTATATAAAAAAAACTTTACAAACTTATCTCAAATCTGTCCCAAGAGTTTCCTTGAAAATTGTGCCAAACTCCTCGAAAAACATGCCTAGAAAATTTTGAACTGTACGACCATCATTTTCTATGCCAACAGTTTTACAGACTGCAAGAAAATATCTTCAGAAAAACATGCCCAGTAGTCACCTCGATTTCTATGCAAGGAAAACCAATATGGTAACCTTTGAATGTGTGCCAAACTTCTCAAAAACTTTGTTCTTTTTCATCTCGATTTCTGTGCATACAAAAGATGGTACGACCTCTAGAAATTTTTATGGTACGGCCTCCAAAATCTACGGTACTTTTCCTCAATTTGCATGCTAGATTGCTGCCTTGAAATGCATGCCTCCAACTCTACAAATGGCCTCTCTTTCTCAAGCTCGACCTCCTCTCTTTTATTTCTCTCTCAAAACATTCATGAACAACCCAACAATGGGTGCGCCCTCCTACCCTAATTGACTCAATGAAGGTAGGTGAAGGGTTTTGTAATCCAACGATGGAGATTATATTAGATGAGTGGATGAGATTGAGTGTCCATTCACTCACCTCCTTCACTTAAGTCATAAAATCACCTTTTAATTTATCTCTCATAAATTAAATGACTAGGGTCCACGTTAAGCACTTTCTCACCCCTTAGGCACCTAGGTGATGAGAAACAGTTGCCTAGGTACTTTTTAATTATTTTAACACTCCCTCTTACCGAGGTAAGTGTTACTCACCACTCCAAGCTTGTCCCTAAAGAATAAAAACTTTCCTTTACCCAAGGATTTGGTGAATATGTCCACAACCTACTCATCTATAGATATGTATTGTAGTGCAACTACTCCTCTCTAAACATAATCTCGGATGAATTGATATTGAATCTCAATGTGATTAGATTTGTCATGAAAAACTAGATTCTCAGAGAGTTTAATACAACTCTGATTGTCATAGTAAATCATAGTGGGCCTCAACTGCACACCAAACAATCCCACCAACAACTTTTGAAGCCAAAGGGCCTCACAAATGGCCTGACTGGCAGCCATATACTCAGCCTTTGTAGAACTCTAAGCCACTGAATTTTTCTTCTGACTGAACCAAGAAACCATTGTTGAGCCCAATCTGAAACAAAATCCAGAAGTATGCTTTATGTCACTGACACATCCTTCCCAATCTGAATCTATATAGTCCACTAACCGAACTCCATCCTCTATGAGATAGTCTAGACCATTATCCATTGTACCACAAAGATACCTGAGCACATGTTTTTCTGCCACCCAATGCACTCTCCTAGGATCCACCATGAATTGAATAAGATTGTTGACGACAAAACAAATATTTGGTCTGGTGTTGACCAAATACATCAATGAAACGATCAACTGATGATATAAAGTGGAATCAACCAACTGTGACTCAGAAGCATGAAGATTTTTCCAGTTAGTAATCATGGGTGTGGTCATGGGCCTACAATCCTCCATTTGGAATCTCCTCATAATTTCACAAGCATACTTCCCCTGTCCCAGGAATATGTGTCCAGGCTCCTGCCAAACCTCCAATCCCAAACAATAATGCATCAGTCCAATATTTGTCATCTCGAACTCTAAAGCAAGGCTCTCCTTGTAGCTAGTAATGAGTCTCTCAGCCCCTGTAATGAAAATACCATTAACATATAGAAATATTAAGAGAGGATCATCTCCAACCACAATGAAGTACATGTTGGGATCCACCTCACTCTTCTCAAAGCCCAAATGTTGCAAGTAGGAATCAATCCTATAATGCCAATCTTTGGGAGCTTGTTTCAACCCATACAATGCCTTCTTCAGTCTGCACCCATGAGACTCTCTCCCATGCACCTCAAATCCAAATGGATGCTCAATGTACACCTCCTCCTGTATGAGACTATACATAAATGTAGTCCTCACATCCATCTGATGGATCTTCCAACCCATCTCTGCTGCAATAGAGATTACTGCCCTGATCGAGGTATATCTAGAAACTGGAGTGAAGGTCTCATCATAGTCAACTCCCTCGACCTGTGAGAACCCCCAAGCCACAAAATGAGCTTTGAACTTCTCAATGCTTCCATATGCAACATACTTTATTTTGTAGAGCCACCTAGAAGTCACCAATGACTTCCCCTCAGGTCTAGGAACAATCTCCCAAACATCATTCTTCATTATGGAATTGTACTCTTCCATCATGGCATGTCTCCACTCCTGTCTACGAACAACCTCCTCAAAAGTGGAAGGCTCAGAATCCCTGATGCTTCTCACCATCACAATGTAGTTGCAAAATCTCTCAGGAGGTTTACTCTCCCTCACAACCTACCTGGGAATCCCCCTCTGAACCCTGTGCCTCCCTCAGAGTGTCATGAAGCCACTTGGGCTTCCACCTCTCTAAAGTAGTTTCCCATGGAGGGGACTCCTGTTGTAGGAAAATCTGCCTGCGAACAAGTAGATCGACCTCTAAGGTTTGACCTTAACCCTAGACAGAAAAGTGCTTATCATGGACACTTAATTTCTTTCGAATCCATCTAAGCCTA
>JASDQU010104559.1:87256-128021 GCA_032191745.1 Picea mariana | reverse complement strand
ATGACTCATGAGGTCACTCAGCAGGAGAACACAGAGGCAAAAACCAAAAAAATGCAAATTTGGAAGGTTTTTGGGCCAAAGGGGGCTGGCGCTCTGTTGCCAAGGGAAAAGAGCGTTATAACACTCTGTGTAGGGCTTCAAGAAGTGTTGGCGCTCTGGTGATACTAGGGCAGGGACGCCAGGGTCTTAAAGTCCCAAAAATGTCAAGAAATTTCAAAAATTGCTATTTGAATTTGACAATAATGCTGAATGTGACAAGGTGAGGAGCTAATCATCTCATGAAACTAATCAAGGGAGGGGTAGACCAGTTCTGAAAAAGTCAAGAGGTAGAACTAGGTCAATGAGGAGAAAAAATCAAAACAAGAGGCTTTGATTCAAGGCTATCTCCCCAGCGGAGTCGCCAGTTTCTGTTGTACGAAAATCTGCCTGCAGACAAGTAGATCAACCTCTAAGGTTTGACCTTAACCCTAGACAGAAAAGTGCTTATCATGGACACTGAATTTCTTTCGAATCTATCTAAGCCTAATGCATGAGAAGGAAGAGTAACAGAAGTACCTTTTAACCGACGTTTGTCCCTGCACGCTCCGAGTTGCACTCCAATCCTTCGCTTCTCGTTGATGTCTGTGGACAAATCAAGATACAACCACTTCCTACTCTATTGACATTAGCTTGAAAACAGATCTATCACTGAATGATAAGTTCATGTAGCATCAGACACAAACTAGAAAGAAACAGGCCAAGCGTGTCATATTAATGAGAATAACGACAGCAGTACTTACAATCGTAGATGCGAATGCGACAGCTTCGTCATATCCTCTTCGTCTAACCCTTGTCTGAAAGATCCACAACCTGGATGGCAGCAGCTGCACTGATAACTCTTCTCTAGCTGACTGCAGATTTCCTCCAAGATCATAAGTTTCACATATGCAATTCTTCCCCCTCTCTTCACCATTAGATCTTGCTTATATAGGTTGGAAAGAGGCTAACCACTTGAGTTATGTTTAGAACCAGTTAGGAATCTCTTCCTTGATTGAGAGATCTTTTGACAAAACCAAGAATTCGAGATTAACTGCCTCCTAAACTCGAATGATTCTCCCCTTATTCTTCTCGCCGGGCTAACAGTTCACCCAGAATAGGGAGCGCTTTTTCAATGAAGTCACAGAGTGCTATAACACTTCCAGAAAGGTCTAGAGAAGCGCCAACGCTCCAAATTTGGGTAACGCTCCTGCAAAGGGGTGGAAAATCACTATAACGCTCCTCAGCCATGGTGGAGGGGCACCAGCGCTCCTCAGGTAGTGTTAGAGGAGCGTTCCCCTTCCAAAACCATGATTATGAAGGCTTCTAAGATGTCAAGAGATGTTTGAGCTCAGTAGACCAGTTTTCTTCCTTCAAATTGAGTAAATGAGGTGTTTCAAGCGTCTCCATGATTTTGTCATTAAGGTACCATGATTCAATAGTATTTACGACATCCTTATGGCCAACTTGCGACATTTGCGACAAGTTGTACAAGAGTTGTGACACTTGCGACAAGTGAGAGGTATGTGCGACACTTATCCAGGTGAGTGATTTGGATGTGTAACAACTCCCCCTACTCAACTCCATCACCTGAAGACTGTGAACCTGAAGTAGAATCTAGAGAACTCGATCCTGAAACATGTGGACCAATAACTTGTGATCTTGATATTTGTGGCCCTGTAACCTATGGACCAGTCTTCACCGATGCTGGTGGACCTAAACTCTGTGTCACTGAAGTCTACTATGGACTCACCTGAATCTGAGGTGATGAATTCTCACCCCTCTTAGTCCCTCGTGACTTCCTAAAGGTTCTATCTTCCTGAATTCTCACATCCATTCTCAAAACTATCTTCCTCGAGGAAGGGATGTATATGCAGAAATCCTTTGAAGTCTCACTATACCTAATGAAAATCCCCTTTTATGCCATGAGTTCTAGATTTTTCCTCTTCTCAGAAGGGACATGTGAATAAGTAAGGCACCCAAAAATCCTAAATTTCCCAACCTCGGGCTTCTTCTGAGAGAAAGCCTCCTCAGGAGTCTTATCCCCTAATGCTCTGTCTAGACGCATGTTTTGCAGAAAAACTACAGTGTAACATGCGTCAACCCAAAGGAAAAGTGGCATCCCCAGATCATGCAACATGGCTCTCATAGTCCCAACTATGGCCCTATTATTCCTCTCAGAAACCCCATTTTGTTGTGGGTTGTAAGGAACATTCAACTCTCTCCTGATGCCCTCTCCTACACAGAAGTAATTAAACTCCTTGGAGGTATATGTACCCGCATTGTCTGTCCTCAACATTCTGATTTTCCTCCTAGTCTGGTTCTCCACAAGAGATTTAAACTATTGGAACTAATTGAAGACCTGTCCTTTGGTCTTCATGAAGAAAATCTAAGACTTTCGAGAGAATTCATCAATGAATATGAAATAGTATAAACAAACACTCAAAGATGCAGAAGGCATAGGACCACATATGTCAGAATGAATAAGATCAAGTATACCTGCTACTCTATTGTCACTGCTTGAAAAATTTGTCTTTTTGTACTTTCCCAAAGCACACCCCTTGCACAACTCCTGGTGCTTTGTACTGAACTCTGACACTCTACTCATAATATTCGTCAGTATCCTCAGAGCCCCATGATGCAAATGGGCCATCCTCTAATGCCATAGCTCACAACTATCATTGTTGCTGGTAGTATGAAACAATGCACTAGCTCGCTGAAACATGAGTTTGCACATCTTCTCATGTCGAGTCCAAATCACTTTGGCCAAAGTGATGTTGGACCCATTAGGAAATAACAACACCTGTCCATCACATAAAAACACCTCATAACCCCTCTCCTCAATAACAGAAACTGAAATCAAGTTCTTCTTCAAGACAAGAACATATAGGACATCTCTCAACAACATGGGAGGTATATACTTCCTCTGAAATGATACTGTCCCACTACCAACTGCCTTGACCACCTGGTCATCTCCAATCACTACCTCAAGATCACCAACCTGTGTAAGATCTGTCAAATGCTCACGTACACCTGTCATATGGAAAGAGGCACCACTATCAATATACTAAACATTGGAATGTGTGGCTCTAGTGGAAAGACACACCACTAAGTAAAAATCCTTATCGAAATTGGTAGAAAACCCCTCCATCTCTGTTGAAGTTGATGTCTACTTCTTCTTCTTATTAGGACATTGTCCTGCATAGTGCCCAAACTTGTGACATGCAAAGCAATTGACTTTTCTCATTTCCTTCTTGCCTTCACTCTTCAGTTTGTTTCCTCCCTTAGGAACCTTTTTGAACTTCTTCTTGTTGTTAGCAACAAAAGCCACATTCTCCTCATCATTACTAGTAGATGAACTTCCATGCACATAACCTCTATGGGTCTCCTCTTGAACAAAGTCATCCAAAATATGTTCCCAATTGGGAAGGTTCTCTCTAGCCATAATGCCCTCAACAAAAACAACCCATTGTTTGGTCATCCCATTAAATGTTGTCCTCACAAGTTCACTGTCAGCAATGTCCTCCCCATCAGATCCAAGTTCATCTCTCACCTCTATTAACCTGGTAAGATATGTAACCACATTTTTAGCCTTGGTCATTTTAATGCTTTTCAGTTTCTCTCTCAAAACCATCTTCCGGTTCTCATTTGTACTTTGATACAACTTTGTTAACGACTCCAACATCTCATAGGATTTTTTCATTCCTGTTACATGAGGAATCAAATGATCCTTGATTGCATCAAGGATGATTATTTTCGCCTTGATACTTTTCTTGGTGTAGGTTTCTAGAAGAGTAGTATCTGTAGGTATATTCATTGGGTTTGTTGTGGAGTTCTCAATAATGTCCCATAACTCACTTTCCTGCAACAACAAAATCATTCTCTCCTTCCAAGCACCAAAGTTTACTGTCCCATCAAGTTTGTACTCAACCCTTAAACCGGTAGCCATTGACCCTTTTCAGCTAAAAATAAAAAAGTTCAAAATTTTTTCCAGTGAAGTACCTTCTGTCCTCTTTTCTGTCTTTCTTATATAAATATGCTTTGTTCTTTAACTCATCTCTGATATCATGTAAAATTTCAGACCCAATCCAATTTCAAGTCTCGCTGATTTTTATCAGTGTTTAATGCGCAAAACCCAGATTTATGATAGCCATAAATACTCAGTAAATAAACATAATTTTCAGAACTGAAACATGAGGATTCTGAACAACATTTAATGCATAAATGAAATTATATTAGCAACACAATATTCAGAAAATATTTTCACATAGATTTTTGGTCAACAGTTACCTTGGAAAAACCAACAAGGGTAAAACCAGTGAAAGAGGGATTTTTATTATTCAGAGCTTCAGAGAAAAATTGTTTTGTAGCTGAAAATTTATATGAGAAAAAACTTGAAAAACTTATCTCAAATATGTCCCAAGATTTTCCTTGAAAACCATGCCAAACTCCTCAAAAAACATGCCCTGAAAATTTTGAACTGTATGGCCCTTGTTTTCTGTGCCGGTGGTTGTATAGACTGTACGAAAATCTCTTTAGAAAAATGTGCCCAGTAATCACCTTGATTTTTGTGCAAAGAAAACCAATATGGCATCCTTGGAATGCATGCCAAACTTCTCATAAACTTTTTGGTTGTTCCTATCGATTTTTGTGCATACAAAAGATGGTATGGCCACTAGAAATATGTATGGTATGGTCTCCAAACTCTGTTGTACTTTGCCTCGATTTGCATGCTAGATTTATTCCTTTAAATGCATGCCTCCAACTCTACAAATGGCCTCTCTTTCTCAAGCTCAACCTCCTCTCTTTTGTTTCTCTCTCAAAATATTCATGAACAACCCAACAATGGGTGCACCTTCCTACCCTAATCAACTCAATGAAGGTAGGTGAAGGGTTTTGTAATCCAATGGTGGAGATTATATTAGATGAGTGGATGAGATTGAGTGTCCATTCACTCACCACCTTCACTTAAGTCATAAAATCACCTTTTAATTTATCTCTCATAAATCAAATGGCTAGGGTCCACATTAAGCACTTTCTCACCCCTTAGGTGCCTAGGTGATGAGAAACACTTGCCTAGGTACTTTTTAATTATTTTAACATGAGAGACATCATTACAATGAGGATAATAAAGTGGTCAAGCTTTGGAGCAAGAACCAGAGATGTAGCCCAGATCGGGTGAACTCTGTTATCAAGGGAAGTGTCATATCTCTTATGTGTTTTGTTTTTATGTTACTTTTCATGAATTTTCTCACATAGATCAGTAAACATAAGCATGACATATAACACATAAGGGAGATAAAAGAGGCTTTAATTCAATTTGGATTTAAGTCTATAAAGACTTCAATTATACCTTTAATTGCAATGCGCTCAAGTAAAATGATCTATAAATGACCCTTTGGAAGAGTGACAGTATCAAACAATTATTGGAAACTAATCACCCCCGAGTTCAGATCATTAAGCCCCCTCTCTTGTGGAACCATAGCCTCCTATAACTCTTGTCCTTATCTGTCTAGTAGCCAATGATGTATTTCATTATTAATAATGATCCAAACATTACATTTTCTAGGCACGATGGCCTCTTTTAATTGTTTGGGCACTCCGACCTTTTATAAATTAACAAAATACATTATTTAATATTTGGACTGAAAACTGGGGTATTAAATTCCCCTCCTTATTTTGGCATTGTCCTTAGTGAAGATACAAAACATAAATAAAAAATTTCAATATTATTCAAAAATTCGTGGGTAATTTGCCTACATGGAATCCTCATACTCCCAAGTAGCATCTTCAGGACAATAGCAGGTCCATTGAACTTTTATTATTTCTATGACTCGATTCCGGAGATTTTTGACTTTTCTATCCAATATGCACACTAGATGGACCTGAAATTTTTCCTTTTTCTCTATCTAAATCAAATGCCAGTCAATAACATATTTAGGATCATGTACATACTTTTTTCAGCAAAGAGACACGAAATACATTATGCACATTCATGGAAGCAGGCAATGCGAGCATATATGTAACTGAACCTATTTTGTCTAATATCTCAAATGGACCGCATAATATAGCTAGTAGCTTTGTACAACTACCCAAATTCAACGAGCTCTTATTGGGCTTCACTTTTAAGAGAACATGCTCTCCCACTTTAAATTCTATAGTTGTTCTGCTCTTATCTACATAAATTTTCTTTCTATCTTGAGCTGCCCTTAAATTCTGCTTAATTCTAACCATATGGTCTTCCATATACTTGAGAAATTATGGCCCAAGTACCACTCTGTCTAATGAGTTTTTCCAAACTACAGTATTAGATTTCCTACCATACACATCTTCAAATCGGATCATTTTCAATGAAGATTGATACCCATTATTATAGGAAAACTCAATCAAGTGCAAGTAATCTTCCCACTTAGATGTCTTATCCATCACATACATTGTAAACATGTCTTTAATTACTTGGTTGACTCTCTCTATATTCCCATCTTACTGTGGATGGTATGTTGTGCTAAATTTCATATTTGTACCAAATTCTTTAAAAAATCCCTTCCATAAATTTGAAGTAAACTTTGTATCTCTATCTGAAACAATTGCCTTAGGTATTCCATGCAACCTAGAAATATGCCTCATGTAAATTGTTTCATTATTAATTGTTGTATGAGTCATTTTTACAGGAACAAAATGAGCATCCTTTGTCAAAATGAGCATCCTTTGTACAACTACCCAAATTCAACGAGCTCTTATTGGGATTCACTTTTAAGAGAACATGCTCTCCCACTTGAAATTCTATAGTTGTTCTGCTCTTATCTACATAAATTTTCTTTCTATCTTGAGCTGCCCTTAAATTCTGCTTAATTCTAACCATATGGTATTCCATATACTTGAGAAATTATGGCCCAAGTACCACTCTGTCTAATGGGTTTTTCCAACTCACTAGAGTATTAGATTTCCTACCATACACATCCTCAAATGGGATCATTTTCAATGAAGATTGATACCCATTATTATAGGAAAACTCAATCAAGTGCAAGTAATCTTCCCACTTAGATGTCTTATCCATCACATAAATTCTAAACATGTCTTTAATTACTTGGTTGACTCTCTCTATATTCCCATCTTACTGTGGATGGTATGTTGTGCTAAATTTCATATTTGTACCAAATCCTTTAAACAATCCCCTCCATATATTTGAAGTAAAATTTGTATCTCTATCTGAAACAATTGCCTTAGGTATTCCATGCAACCTAGAAATATCCCTCATGTAAATTGTTTCATTATTAATTGTTGTATGAGTCATTTTTACATGAACAAAATGAGCATCCTTTGTCAATTTATCTGTAGTGTCCCAAGGTCGAACCCCGATGTAAACTATGAACTGAAAGAGATTATAAATATGTGTTATAGGCTGGTGAGCCAAGTTTTGTATAAGCCAGTAGGCTTATGCGTCTGATTAGGCCAGAGAGCCTAAGGGTTGAAGGCCAAGGGCCTGGATTTTGTATCTGTATGTATGCAGCACTTCAATAAAATATAAACACCGCCAGGTGCAGACCGACCATGATGAAAGAGTGATGGGGGACTGAGCATCCACAAAGTGGGCAAGGGATTAGGGGCTGGAAGGTGGGAAAAAGGGGCTGAGTGTTGAACCTAGGGGCTAAGCCTAGGGGGCTTAGGCTTGGAATAATATTTTAATATTATTTCCAAAAAGAGCCATGTGCATATTATTTTACCCTAATTTCTTTGGAAGGACGAGTGACTTCCAAATGTGAAGGAATGAGCTTCATGGGTGACAAGCGTCAGCCCATGTGCATGCAGTTAAAATTGCCGAAGCAAGCCGTGTTGGGGGTTCCGCTCCCATTCCTGTCAACTGCTGCGTAGGTTCCTTCTCAATTCTAGCGGACTGTCTGAGCGTGAATGGGTCGAATCTTTGCAAAGATATCCTCGTGCATCTTCTGAACCATACACCCCTTGCACCAGAAGCTTGTGTCATTCTGAGATAGCCCGTACATTTTGTTATGAACCGTCAAGCCTGTGAGTGGAATCTCTGTACACCTTGTGAAATCCCGAAACGGAAACTGTGAGTCTATTTCAGGATTGCTGAGCCTGTTTGGGAAGCCCATGTCTATTTTCCCAGTTGGATGTTGTGGCCACGCAGTGCTGGACTGCGCATGGCTCACTGGCCAGTGTGAATTCGTGCTTAGCCTATGTGTAACCTCTCTCTAGGTGAGGAAGGTGATTGTGGTTTGAAGAGGCAGGTTGTCAGGCCTGCAATCAACTCTTTCCAGGTGAAAGAGTTTGTTGGGAAGTGTTTTCTTCCAGAGAGTGTCCAGCACCAGCTACGGGCTCTAAGACTTCCTGATCCGGCCTATTTCCGAGACCTAGAAGGGGAGGTTAGCACCGATGGACTGTGCGTGTGAAGGTGTATACTCTCGGGCAGAACAGGCATGTGGGGAATGAGGGTCTGGTAGTAGTGGGTGTAAGATGGCATCTCTGGGAAGAATCCTTCTAGATATTTCTGTGATGTCTTCCTTGTAACCTCAGCCTAGCCTAGGATTCCTTGCCTTGGGGTGGAGCTCGGTCCCACCTTGGGGGTGACCCATTGTTGAGTTGAAGAATAGTGTAGTCTAAGGCTGGGAGGTTCATGGAAGGCTTGCACTTGGTTGGTGATTTCTACAACTGTTAACAGATAAGTATTTGAATTATGCTTGATCATGTGGTGTATGACCATGCTGTTTATGGATCATGTTTTCCGCTGTGTAAATGGAATTATTGTTTAATGCTATGGATTGTTAAGCATAGCAGTAAAATTATATGTTTTTACTTTGGAATTTAAATGTGTTTAATTGTGTTTAAATGCATGTGGTTAATTGGCCTGTGTTTATTATCAAAAGAGTGTACAAATTGTTTCAGAGCACGAGTAAGCTCTGAGCGGTGAAAAGTGACACTACAAATTGGTATTAGAGCCCGGGTTCTGACACTGAGCCTATATGGGCCAGTGGAGTGGTCTTTGGACTGAGAACGCAAAGGAAATTGGGTCTGGAATGGCCAATTTCGGACCCTGGGTTGCTCTGAAGCATTAAAGGGATACTTAAAGATTAGAAGGTATAGCAGCGTTTTGAAACCGCAACCTCTATGATATGAATCCATAGGGAGAGAGGATTTCACACCCGAAAGAGTTGGAGCCTTAGGATCTATTCGAAAGGCAAGGCGAGCCCTTGTGAGCCGTCAGATCTTGAGCAAATTACCCGACAACCATCGGATTTGCAGAGAGTTTCACGGAGTTTAAAGATTTGTGAGCAGGAGATTGGAAAATCGTGATACGCGAAATTCTGAATTGGTTAGAAACGGTCTGAGCTGTCAAATCTCAGTCGGGAAACCCGACAGTCGCTAGATCTGTCGGGAGATACCTGAAGGTTAAACCTTAGTATTTAGGGGCAAAAGCTCTGAAGTAGCGAGAGTGGTGGGACCCAGTGATGTCGTTGAAAGCGACGTGGATCCTCACAAACGTACCACATGGCATGGTGGTGAGGGGCGACAGCTGTGATGTGGGCCCGGGAAATAAGTAATTCATGATTTCGGGAGCTCGCGAGATAAGGGCATAGGATCTTGACATGGAAACTCGCGAAGTCATGAAGTCGCGAGAACGGGAGGAGAAAGGTCAACATCGCTCCTCGGGGGTTTGGAAGTCGAAGGAAGTTGGTTCAACTTCAGAAGTGGCGAAGTTGCGAAGTGCCAAGAGCCAGCACGAGGGACACACGGCAGAACCATCAAGTGGGCCCGGGAAGTAGACCGACAAACACATGTCACATGGTGGAAGGAGTCAACACTTCGTTGACCTCCTCGTGTCTCAGGGACTCGGAAGATAGGAAACGGAGGTTTGGGCCTTCGACTCGCGAAGGTGCGAGTTGTGAGAGGAGCTAGCATTAGCCTAGTCGGTGGTCACGCGTGGAGGGCACTAACGGAAAAGGGGGCTGTACTTGTCTCGCGATCTCGGACATCGCAGAATGGGACAGGAAGAGTTGAAAGTTTTGAGTCACGAACTCACGAGATCACGAGTCGCAAAAGGGTGACTCTAGTTACGAATATCTAATGGTGGGATCTTCGTGGACCGAAACCTGAAGTCCTGAAAGCCCCGAAATATCGAAAACTGAAGTTTCAAACACCCGAAAAACACAGAGCTGAATGGAGCTCAGACAATTCATGAAATTGAAACACTTTAATTAACATCGATTGATTATGACTTTTGAGGAGTTGTCAGGAAACGAAGGCTCGATAAATCTGATTCGTTTTCGCCTTAGATTGCAGAAGGCTGACAAGTGCCATAACTATTGGAAATTGCCGCAAAATGCAAAAATAAATAAATAGGATAGATACATAATACTTCCAGTTCAAGAAAACTTATTTAATTGAAATGTCTTTTATTTTGTTTGAGCTGGCTTATAAGTATTGTGGATTGTTCGTAAAGGTTTAAAGGGCCTGACAAATTTCAAATTTAATTGCACAGAGAGAGAGAGAGTGCGTGTGCAGAGTTCAACGGAGCTCAGGATTCCAGTTAACCAACGTCAAGTATGGAATGGGAAAAGGTGATGATGGCATCCGAAACAGGAGACGAACGGGAAGGAAAGAATGTCAATATGGGAGTGGAAGGAACGAACTCCAATGGGCATGGAAAGGAGATGGATAAGGAAGAACACATGATGAAAATCATTGAAAGATTGCAGAAAGATGCTCAGGCTCACCTAGCTGATAGCCAAAAGCTCATGAAAATCCGGGAATGGCAGGGTGAATTCAATTTAAAAATGTTGAAGAGCCTGGAAAGAATAGAAAATAAATTGGAAAAGGGGAGTGACACCAGCATATCAATAAGTGTCATAACCCTTGAGGGGATAAGGAGATCGAGGAGTGGTGACAGGCATTACCGTCTCTCCCCGAAGCATTCTGGCAAGGAGACACACAGTAGTTCAAGCCCGTCCCCTACCAGAAAACATCGAAAATCTAGAAGGGAGGAATTGAAAGGAGAGTTGAATAAAATTAAACCCCCAACATTTGATGGAGAGCATAAGAAGGAGGAAGATGCTGAAACGTGGTTGCTGGGCATGAAGAAATAATTTCAGCTGTAGAACTATTCTGCCCATGCAGAGGGAAGAATTGTAATGTACCAGTTGAAAGGAAAAGCATCCATGTGGTGGGATCAGTTTGTGTAGGTAAAGCACATCATATAGAAAGAGGTCACGTGGAAGGAATTTAAGAGGTATTTCGAGAATAAATACCTGACTAAAAGATATTATGACAGAAAGATGAAGGAGTTCTTTGAACTCAAGTTGGGCAGTATGACCAGTGATGAGTATGAACGAAATTTTCTGGAACTACTGAAGTATGTTTCGTTCATCAAAGACGAGGTTGTTAAAATTCATAGGTATCTGAGTGGACTGCCACCCTCCATCGGTGACAAGATTCAATATGATGATCCTAAGACCATGGAAGAAACCATAAGAAGGGAAAAGTGCCTATACGAATAGCAAAGACAAAAGCCTACCTTTCGGAAGGCTTGGGACGACCAGAAGAGGTTTAAGAAGGAACAAAGGCAGAAGGGAATCAAACCTTCCTTTTACAGAAACATTTTTTAAGGACAACCATCGTTTAGAGAGCCGAGAATGACTGAACAAAGACCACAAAGGCAGAGACAGGCGCCCATTCATTGTTGGGGCTATCAAGGAAACCACAAGTACAGAGATTGTCCCCATAAAAATGGTAAGGCGAGAACTATACATACTGTTCAGCAAGCTGAAACAGTGGAGGATATGGGCAGCAGAATGCCGAGGATCTATGCAGCCCTGGAAAATAAGCAGGCAGAATTTCAATCACACATGATTGAAGTGGAAGGTATGATTAACAACCAAACACTTGTTATTTTGATTGATTCGAGGGCTAGCCATAGTTATGTAGATCCTAGAGTGGTAGAAAGTATGCATCTAATGAGAAGCAAACATGAGAAGTCTTGGTTAGTGCAGTTAGCCACAGGGACCAAGAGGAAGGTCACTGAATTGGTTAAGTCCTGTTCAATGGACATGAATGGAATGAACACTAAGGCTGAATTGAACATTCTGCCTTTAGGCTCATATGATTGCTTAATTGGGATGGACTGGTTGGACCAGCACCATGCCCTTCTGGATTTCCGTAACAAGAGATTCACATGCCTGAATGAAGAGGGAAATCAGGTAACCATCCAAGGAATTCCCAGAGCCATGGCTGTGAGGGAAATCTCAGCCATGCAGCTGAAGAAATGTTACCGGAAAGGCTGTCAAATATTTGCAGCTCGAGTGGAAGAAGTATTCCGAGATGTGGTATCGAATTTGGAAGACCACAGGGTGCTCAAAGAGTTTGAGGACGTGTTTCAGGAGGTGCCTGGACTACCTCCGAAGAGGGACATTGATTTCTCTGTAAATCTGATGCCTGGAGCAGCTCCAATTTCAAAGGCTCCTTATAGAATGAGCACACCAGAGATGAAAGAGTTGCAAATGTAGCTCTAAGAGCTACTAAAGAAAGGGTACATTCATCCCAGCGTGTCACCGTGGGGAGCCCCGATCCTATTTGTGAAGAAAAAAGATGGAACGTTGAGGCTATGCATTGACTTTCGATAGTTGAATAAAGTCACTGTCAAGAACAAATATCCTCTACCAAGAATTGATGATCTTTTTGATCAGTTGAAGGATGCGAAAATATTTTCGAAAATAGACCTCAGATCTGGATATCATCAAGTGAGGATAAAAGATGAAGACATCAGCAAGACCGCCTTTAGAACAAGGTATGGTCATTACGATTTTACAGTGGTGCCGTTTGGACTGTCCAATGCGCCTGTTGTCTTCATGTGCTTAATGAATGGAGTGTTCAAAAATTATCGGGACAAGTTTTTCATAGTCTTCTTGGACGACATCTTGGTGTATTCCAAGATAGAGGAAGAACACGAACAACATCTTAGAATGGTGCTGCAGGTGTTGAGAGAACACCAGTTGTATGAAAAACTGAGCAAGTGCTCATTTTACCAAAAGCAGATTCATTATCTGGGACACATTATATTTGAAGATGGGATCGCTGTGGATCCTAAGAAGATACAGGCCATTCAACAGTGGCCAACACCAAGAAATGTGACAGAAGTTAGATCCTTTATGGGTCTGGCCGGCTATTATAGGAGGTTCATAGCCGAATTTTCAAGGATAGCTCATGCTATCACTTCCTTGCAAAGGAAGGGGAAGAAGTTCCAGTGGACTGAAGAATGTGAGAGCAGCTTCCAGCAATTGAGGTAGCTGCTAACGAGTGCTCCAATCCTGAGGATTGCAGATCCAAACAAAGAATACGTAGTGTGCACGGATGCGTGCAAGGAAGGGTTGGGAGGAGTTCTCAGCCAAGAAGGATTTGTAGTTTGCTATGAATCCCGGAAGTTGAAAGAGCATGAAAAGAATTATGCCACTCATGATTTAGAGTTGGTAGCAGTTGTCCACGCATTAAGGAAATGGAGACATTACCTCATGGGCAAGAAATTCAAATTAAGAACAGACCACAAAAGTCTGAAATATTTATTTGATTAGCCGACCTTAAATGCCAGACAAATTAGATGGCTGGAATTTCTGTGTGAATATGACTTTGATATCAGGTATATCAAAGGGAAAGACAATAAGGTGGCTGATGCACTCAACAGAAAAGTACATGAATTACATGCTACAACCATTAGCATGTACAAAACTGAGTTGAAAGACAGAGTTATGGAGGCTGCAAGCGCTGATTTGCAGTACAGAAATATTGTAGCAAAGCTATAGCAGCATGAAAGACCACAGACCGAGAAAGGCTATGATTTGGGAACTGATGGTCTACTTCTGTATAAGAACAGATTATATGTACCCAATGACCGAGAATTGAAGCTGAAAATTCTAAAGGAGATGCATAACGTGGCTTATGCTGGACATCCTGGATATCAGAAGACTATGGTAGCAATTAAAAGCCATTATTTTTGGCCAGTTATGAAGAAATAAATTACTGAATACATCGCCAGATGCATGGAATGCCAGAAGGTCAAGGCTGAGCACAGACACCTAGCAGGGTTGCTGCAACCTTTACCTATTCCTGAGTGGAAATGGGAAGTGGTAACAATGGATTTTATCACAGGGTTTCCTAGGAAAAGCAAGCAGCATGATTCAATCATGGTGGTGGTGGACAAGATTACTAAAGCTGCCCATTTTATTCCATTGAAAACCACCCACAGAGCAGCAGATGTTGCTGATATCTTTTTAAAAGAAGTTGCACGCTTGCATGGAATTCCTAAGACAATTGTGTCTCATAGAGACCCAAAATTCACTTCGAATTTCTGGAAGGGACTGTTCAAAGGATTCAGAATGAATCTGTACTTTAGCACAACATATCATCCCGATTCTGATGGACAGACAGAGAGAGTGAACAGAGTAATTGAAGACATGCTGAGAATGTATGTGATGGATAAACCATCAAGGTGGGAAGACTACCTGCATTTGGTAGAATTCGCCTACAACAATGGGCATCATGCATCATTGAAGATGAGCCCATTCGAAGCACTGTATGGTATAAAGTGCAACACTCTAGTGAGCTGGGATAATCCAGCTGACAGGGTAGTAGTAGGACCCGAACTACTCAAAGAAATGGAAGGTCAGATGATAAAAATCAAACAGAATCTGAAAGCTGCCCATGATAGGCAGAAAAGTTACGCTGATAGTAACAGAACCCATAGAGAATTCAAAGTGGGTGACCATGTTTTCCTGAAAGTGAAAACTAACAGGAGTTCCCTGAAATTGGGAAGTTGCGCCAAGTTGGCAGCAAGATTTTGTGGGCCATTTGAGATCCTAGAAAAGATTGGGCTGGTTGCATACATGCTTGCATTACCTGCATCTATGACTATACATAATGTATTTCATGTTTCACTGCTTAAGAAATATGTACTTGATGTTAATCATGTTATCGATTGAAATGTGATTCAGGTGGAACCAGAAGGTGTCCTGCAAGTGCATCCTGTGCGCATATTGGACAGGAAAAACAAACAGCTCCGGAATCGAGCTATAGAGCTTGTAAAGATCCAGTGGACCTGGTACGGTCCTGAGGACGCGACATGGGAGCATGCAGATGTGATGTGGGCAGAGTACCCACACCTTTTTGAATATTTTGAAAGGCTTGCAGAGACAGTGTAAGTTGCACTGAGGACAGTGCAAAAATAAGGGGAGGGGGATTGTAGTGTCCCCAAGGCCGAACCTCGATGTAAACTATGAACTGAAAGAGATTGTAAATATGTGTTATAGGTTGGTGAGCCAAGTTTTGTTTAAGCCAGTAGGCTTATGTGTCTGATTAGGCCAGAGAGCTTAAGGGTTGAAGGCCAAGGGCCTGGATTTTGTATCTGTATGTATGCAGCACTTCAATAAAATATAAACACCACCAGGTGCATACCGACCACGATGAAAGAGTGATGGGGGACTGAGCGTCCACAGAGTGGGCAAGGGATTAGGGGTTGGAAGGTGGGAAAAAGGGGCTGAGTGTTGAACCTAGGGGATAATCCTAGGGGGGCCTAGGCCTGGAATAATATTTTAATATTATTTCCAAAAAGAGCCATGTGCATATTATTTTACCCTAAGTTCTTTGGAAGGACGAGTGACTTCCAAATGTGAAGGAACGAGCTTCATGGGTGAAAAGTGTCAACCCATGTGCATGTAGTTAAAACTGCCGAAGCAAGCCGTGTTGGGGGTTCCGCTCCCATTCCTGTCAACTACTGCATAGGTTCCTTCTCAATTCTAGCGGACTGTTTGAGTGTGAATGGGTCGAACCTTTGAAAAGATATCCTCGTGCATCTTCTAAAACATACACCCCTTGAACCAGAAGCCTGTGTCATTCTGAGATAGCCTGTACATTCTGTTCTGAACTGTCAATCCTGTGAGTGGAATCTCTGTACACCTTGTGAAATCCCGAAACTGAAACCGTGAGTCTATTTCGGGATTGCTGATCCTGTTTGGGAAGCCCGTGTCTGTTTTCCCAGTTGGATGTTGTGGCCACGCAGTGCTGGACTGCGCGTGGCTTACTGGCCAGTGTGAATTCATGCTTAGCCTGTGTGTAACCTCTCTCTAGGTGAGGAAGGTGATTGTGGTTTGAAGAGGAAAGTTGTCAGGCCTGCGAGCAACTCTTTCCAGGTGAAAGAGTTTGCTGGGAAGTGTTTTCTTCCAGAGAGTGTCCAGCACCAGCTATGGGCTCTGAGACTTTCTGATTCGGCCTGTTGCTGAGACCCAGAAGGGGAGGTTAGCACCGATGGACTAAGCGAGTGAAGCTGTATACTCCCGGGCGAAACAGGCATGTGGGGAATGAGGGTCTGGTAGTAGTGGGCGTAAGATGGCATCTCTGGGAAGAATCCTTCCAGATATTTCTGTGATGTCTTCCCTGTAACCTCAGCCTAGCCTAGGATTCCTTACCTTGGGGTGGAGCTCGGTCCCAGCTCGAGGGTGACCCACTGTTGAGCTGAAGAACAGTGTGGTCTAAGGCTGGGAGGTTCGTGGAGGGCCTGCACTTGGTTGGTGATTTCTACAACTGTTAACAGATAAGTATTTGAATTTTGCTTGATCATGTGGTGTATGATCCTGTTGTTTATGGATCATGTTTTCCACTGTGTAAATGGAATTATTGTTAAATGCTATGGATTGTTAAGCATAGCAGTAAAATTATATGTTTTTACTTTGGAATTTAAATGTGTTTAATTGTGTTTAAATGCATGTGGTTAATTGGCCTGTGTTTATTATCAAAAGAGTGTACAAATCGTTTCAAAGCACGAGTAAGCTCTGAGCGGCGAAAAGTGACACTACATTATCAACCACTACCATTATTGAATCATATTGCCTTGTTGTCCTAGGAAATTTAGTTATAAAATCAATGGTTACCACTTCCCATTTATTCTCTGGAATTGGTAATGGATGTAGCAAACCCGTTGGGTGTCTATCCTTAGCCTTCACTCTATAACATTCCATACATCTAGAAATGTAGTCATCAACATCTTTCTTCATTCCCGACCAAAGGAATTGGCTTCTTATGGCTGCTGTTGTTTTCTCATAATCAGGATGTCTGAAATATGAAACATTATGCATTTCTTTTAACACCAAATTACTATGTTCTCTAGAACAAGGAACATAAATACTATTTGTATGCATAAGTAATCCATATTCCTTCATCTCAAAGTCTTTAATTTTCTGCTCTACATTTTCTTGTTGTAAGCTTTATTTTACCTATAGGTAATGATGATCTGTAACAACAACATAAAAAATTGTGCTCTTCAAATCTGACTAATGCATACTAATGGTTGTAGCATGCATGAGATGTACTCTTCTACTAAGTGCATCAACAACCTTATTTTCTTTTCCTTTGATATGCTTGATGTCAAAATCGTATTCACTTAAAAATTGTAGCCATCTTGTTTGTCTGGAATTCAAAGTTGGTTGTTCAAAAAGATATTTTAGAGAACTATTGTTTGTTCTTAATTCAAATCTCTTTCCCATGAGATATTTCCTCCACATATTCAATGTATGAGCAATGGAAACAACTTACAAGTCATTTGTGTCATAGTTCCTCTCATGTTCTTTAAGCTTTGTGGACTCATAACCAATAACATGTCCATCTTGGGTGAGGACTCCACCAATTTCTTCATTGCATGCATATGTACATACTACACAAATTTCATTTGGGTCATCAATCTTTAAAATAGGTGCACTAGTACGTAATTATTTCAACAAATTAGAGTTCTCTTCACACTTAGCTATCCATTCAAATTTAATTCCATTATTTTTCAAAGAAGTGATGGGATGAGAAATCTTAGAGAACCCTGCTATAAATCTTTTGCAGTAACCAGTTGATCCCATAAAATATTTGACTTATGAAACATTCCTGGGTGTTGTTCATCGTCTAATGGATTCAATCTTCTTTGGATCCACTGCTATTCCTTGTTCTGAAATAATGTGTCCCAAGTAATGGATTTGTTCTTGGTAAAAAGAACACTTACTAATATTGAAATACAACCGATGCTCCCTCAACACTTTCAATACCAATCTCAAGTGATGTTCATGCTCTTCCTCTGAATTATAATAGATAAGTATGTCATCCAAGAATACTATGAAAAATTATCCAAGTAATTTCTGAATATGCCATTCATTAAGCACATAAAGACAGTTGGTGCATTGGTCATCCCAAATGCAACCACTATAAATTCATAATGCCCTTACCTAGTTCTAAAGTTTGTCTTATCGATGTATTCTTCCTTGATTCTCACTTACCTGGCGATATATTAATATTAATTCTATCTTTGAAAATATATTTTCCCCTCTTAGCTAATCAAAGAGGTCATCAATTCTGGGTAGAGGGTATTTTTCTTCACCATGGATTTATTCAGCTGTCTAAATTCAATATATAGCCTCAATGTTCCATCCCTCTTTTTGACAAAGAGAATTGGTGCTCCCTAGGTTGAAACAATTGGACATATGTATCCTTTCTTCAACAATTCTTCAAGGTTCGTTTGTAATAATTTTAATCTGATGTACTCATTCTGTAAGTTGTTTTTGATACTGGGGAAGATCCTGGTACTAAATCAATAGAGAAATCTATCTCTGTCTTTGGTGGTAATCCTGGTATTTCTTGGAATATATATTCCAACTCTTGCAGTATCGAAAAATATTCAAGGATTGACCCTTTTTTCTTTTCTGGCTCCTGCACATGGGCTACATACAATTGACATTCTTTCTTGAAACATCTCTTAAGCTGTAAGGATGGAATATCCCTTATAGAAATGGGTCTTGGAATTCCTTTCACAGTGCTCTATTTTTCTTCTTCATCAAGACATGTAAATGTCTTGTTATGACAATCTAGCACAACATGATGCTTGTCCAACCAATCTATTCCAATTAGAATATCATAATATTCCAATGGTATAATATTTATATCATCATTAGTATTCACTCTATTAAGACTTATGGGACAACCTATGATCATCTCATTGATCCTTCTTTTGGTTCCATTGGCTAGCTGAACCAAACTTGATTTTTCAAGATTACTTTTCTCCAAATGTAATCTATCCAGTATTTTAGGATCAATGTAACAATGGCTTGCCACTGAATCAATTAAAATAGTAACATGTTGATTAATGATCTTACCTTCCACCTCGATAATATTGGACTGGTGCTCTTCTTATCGATCTTCTAAGGATGAATATATTCTTCCCATGTATTCTACTATTGTAGCCTCTTGGATGTTGTGCATGGTATTCACTTTGTCTTTTCTATGAGAAAAATTATTGTACATGTGATATTCTTTGCATCCCCAAAATTAGATGGTTGGTCTCCCCCTTTTTCCCAAGGAGTCTTCTTTGTTGGATTCATCCTTAGCAGGTTGGTCTTGCTAATTTTTATTTGGGATATTTCTATTGAAAGGAGGTTTTAATCCTTTCTTTCTCTGATCAAACTTTTCCTTCTCCTTATCCTTCTAATATTTCTGCAACGACTCTTTACCCTTTCCTTGCTCATATAGGTGCTTAACCTTTTTGATGGTCTCAACCAATGTCCTAGGCTCATCATATTGAATCTTGTCTTTATAAAATGAAGGTAGTCCACTCAAAAACCTTTGTATTTTAACCTTCTTATCTTTTATAAACCCCACATACTTTAGTAGTCCTAAGAACTTATTTTCATACTCTTCCATTGTCATGCTTCCCATCCCGAGTTCAAATAACTCTTGCATTTTATTGTCATAGAAGTTCTCTGAAAGGTACTCCTTATGAAAATATTTCTTGAATTGCTTCCAAGTGATCATGCTCTCATTTATGTGCTCAACTTTCTTAAGTTGATCCCACCACATAACAAATTTTCCATGTAAATGGTAAGTAGAAATTTTGGCTTCTAGGTTTGATGAGTAGTTATGAAATTGAAAATACCTCCTGAGTCCAAGCAACCATGCTTCAACATCATCTTCCCTTTCTCTTTCAGCATCAAAGGATGGTGGCTTAAGCTTCCTCAACTCTCCTTTCAAGTTTTCCAATTCATGTATTCTTCTTTGGTGCCTAAGAGGAGACACCTCTGGACTACTTATGGAATCTTCAGATGCATAAAATCTCCTGGTTGAGTAAGGAGGTGAATGATGTCTATGAGTTCTTCTATAACTTCTTGAATAACTACCTCTTCTACAATTATCTGTTCTTTCATGATATCTACCCTCTTCCTTCTGTTTAGAGTTTGATACATTCTTTGCTTGCCTCTACAATTGATTTAGGATTTGCATCACTTGAGAATTTATCTGATTTTGTTCTCTTATCAGCCTCTCATTCTTTGATTAGTATCTCTGTACCTATATTCTTGGGTTTCTCATAGTCTATATTAATGTTTCTTTCTCCCCTCTTCCCTTGTGTCCATTCGATTTTGTCTCTGCATTACCAACAATGATATTTTATCCTTTGGCTTATTTATCATGATTGAAGGCTCCCTCTCCTTCTTCCATTTATTGAATATGAATTCTTATCCTGAACTGATATGTCTATACCCCCTAATTCTGCAAATTGTGCAAGCAACCATTTTGTTAGAATATACATATCATAAAAAGTTGTCAATTAATGCTATATGTCCCTTTTCTACTCAATTTATGAATATTTATATTACATTTCTCTAATTTCTAGTAATTCTAGGTTATTATCTTCTGAATCATGTTTCCAAAAACTATACTCATGCCCTGTTCCAATCTCTGAGCCAAAATTTATGGCTCTCAGAAGTTAACAGGGGGTTAAAATTTACCCTCCATTGTTTGGGTTGTAAATACCACATACTAACTCCGTTTGATGAATGGTTTACACCATTAGAAATCTATCTACGAGATCTATTATTTGGGAGGTAGAAAATTGCATCTTATATGAACATACAATTTTAAATTTGACTTCTTGAAAATGTCATTTAGGCCTCTAAAAGTGGCTTGCAAGTTAATGACCTAGAAAAACATTGAAATTTTCTAATAAAATTCATCATTTTTTGAGAATTTAGCTAACTAGGATGTTGATGTGGCATCCTAGTCCACCCAGAACCCCTGCAATTATTCCATGTCATCTCTCATCCATTCTTGTCCTTTCCCTTTAATCCCTTACATATTTCCTCTATTCCTCTCTTTTCCTTATCCTTCACTGGCGTGCACTTGTTATATTTCGGGTTCGCAATTCCTTGGCTTCCAAGTGGCACCTTTGTATTGGGTTACATGGATGGGAAGACCCCATATCACACCCATTTAACATAGTGATAAAATTTTCACACTGTTACAATCCAATGGTTAAGGTGTAGTGGGCGACGACGACAATTGACGACCCACGTTACATTGCGGCCCGCCAAGCCTGCTAACCACTAATGCAATGGGGAGGGTCCGAGAAAACTAACCAAGGTTTCGGTTGGGGGTGACATGTATCACATCCATGCATTGTATCCCCCCCACCTTAGGTTAGTCTAACACCACTCGACCCCCCACTACTACATATTGAAAAATTTGCGACGATCACTTGCGACGAAAGTACTCTTTCGTCGCAACATGCAAGAGAAAATGTTCATCTTTTCTAAATATACCCCGTATTCGTTGCAATATCGAATCCTATAGTTTGAATAAATTATTATGGTCAATGTTCATCTCATGAGCGACGCCTGTAGATTGTTCGTCGCTCTTGCGATGAACGTTGACCATAATAATTTAGTCAAAATTTACCGTTGAAAATGACCTAAAATAAATAGGTGGAAAAAAAAATATTTTTAGGTCATTATCGTCGCAATTACGATAATAGTGACCTAAAATTGGCCTATAAATATTTGATGATTTAAATATGTTGCGACAATCTTGATATAACAATGACGGTTCCAAAAGGGTATTTTTGTGCGGAAAAATGTCGCAGAATGTTGTTAGAGGTGGGGAAAAAAGTAAAGCGGGTGAAAAGGGTGATGGTAGATGTTATTGCCCTTGTAAAAAATGTTGCCTTAGACATCCCGTAAGAATTTTAATAGCAACAGCTACAAAACATTGTAGGAAATATGGTCACATTGATGGCAGATCGAATGAATATTGTCCCATGGTAATTAGCTATACATTCATTATCTTTTTTTATTTTGTCAATTTTATATAAAATTATATATGTGTGTATATATTGTTTGAATGTTTGTTACAGTATATACTAATTTTCCATGATTGTTTGTAATTATAAAGTTAGAGTTTCCCTCTAACTTTCCGTAGAATATTGCACCAAGTATTAGTAGAAATGATGTTGTACAAGCTGAGGAACATCATCATGACCAAGCAAATGAGGATCTCATGGAAGAAGATGATGGGGAAAATCAAGTTAATGATCCCATGGAAGAAGATGATGGGACAAATCAAATAATCCAAGATTTTTTTCGGCAGCTGAATGAGGATGGGGAAAATGATGGTATTTATGATGAACCTCTATTGAAAAAGGCAAAAAACGACTTTATGAAGGATCAAGAGCAAATATTCTCTCCGCTACATTGTTGCTGCTGAACTTAAAGGTTATGAATAATTTGTTGAACACTTGTATGACATAGATACTAAGGTATGTAATATGTTTCATCTCATACTATACATAAATATTGATTTTTTTATATTTGTTTTTAGTGTTAATTAATGTGTAAAATAAGAATGCATTTTAGGTGAATTGTTAGGTGAATTTTTGTTACCATTAATGTGTAAAATAAGAATGCATTTTAGGTTAATATTCTCACATTAACTAGTTGCTTGTTATGTTGTAGATTGTTAGGTGAATTTTTGTTACCATCGTCAAATATTTTACCTTGCATATATTGAGGTTTGCATGCCATTATGAAAGACATTGGAATGGATTATCAAACTATAAATGCATGCCCTAATGACCATATTATATATTAATGACAAAATGCTTCGAAACCCGAATGTCCGCAATGTCTTATTAGTAGATATTGAATCGATCAAGTAAAAAAAAGGGTGCCTCGAAAGGTTCTTCGACATATTCCCATAATTCCACGTTTGTAGTGAATGTTCAGGCGTGAAAGCATAGCACAATTTATGGATTACCATGCACGTAACAAAAGTGAAGATGGTGTTGGCCCTTGACCAAGTTTTGAAGTATACTTGGTCATATTTGACCATTTTGGGACTGCGACAGCTAGTCAAAGATGGAGCGCAACGCGAAGCAAGCAAGACCTATTTTTGGGTACCTTTTAGGGTTTTTGGGTTGATGTAAATGGAAAGGGATGTCGGCCCGTGGGTTTACCCACATTTAGGCCCATTTTGTAATCTATAAATAGATACTTAGGAAATGTAAGTAGGGGGGACAACTTAGTGCAAATGTATAGCTAAAGGCTTAGTGCTAGTAGTTGGATCTGTGTGATCAGATGTGTATCGCAAGTACTCTGTGCATGATTGTAAGGAGATCGGAAGGCTAAGTGAAAGTTGTTGTGGTTTTTTGCTAAGTGCAAGGAAGAAGGATCTAGCGAGCTTCACAGATCTTCTGTCCTGTGCGAAGTAAGGGTCATTGAAGCTTCGTGTTGTAACTGCTTGACCGAGATAATATAAAGAAGAAGACTTTGTGGATGTACCCCTAGGGTGGGGGTGAACCACGGTAACTCTGTGTAATTTTCTCTGTGCTTTGACCTAAGTGTTGTTTCCTTTTGGCTAAGTGCTTGTTGTGATTAAGTAGATCTAGTTATGCTCTGTGCTTATGATATAAGAATGAATGTTAGATCTGATATATAAGATGTTTGGTGCTTGATCTGTTGAATATAATCTATGTTTTGTGGCTAAGTACTGAATCATCTTTAGTCTAAGTATTCACTGCATTTCTCTGTGCCATCTGCGAAGTACCATAAGGGTTAAATATAGATGAATGATCTATGCTAAGTGCTTTGTAATAGATATAATCATAGATTGGTGTCCCAACTAAGGTTTCAGATACTTGAGTCCTGAAACCACCCCTGCCTCTACCTCGGGTGAGACTTCATCTTCTTCGCAGGTGTTGTCGAAAGGGTCGGTAGTTAGGGTTTTGTTGGTGCTCTCTTGAGCGTTGAACCTTGGGTCTGCCCCTCGTGCCAACAAATGGTTCCGTTACTGGGACCTGAAGCTATGATTGCTGGGAACTGAGGAAAAACAAATGTTGTGCAAAATAAATCCCTATGCATAGATCTGTTGCCCTAGTGTGCAACTTTTTACTTGACCTGTGCAACTTTGTGCTAGGAATAAAGTCATATCTGAAGAAAGGAAGATCAGATCCGAAGAAAGAAGCGAGATTTGAATGCTCTGTGCTCTAAGAAAAGTAAAAGTGGAAATTTATGAAAGAAAGAAGTCAGATCTGCAGAAAAGAGGTAAGATATGTAAGCTCTGTGCTCTAATAAAGGTGAGAATAGTCAAAAGTTCTTAGATCTGGAAGCTTTGTGCTCTGTAGATAAGTAAAAATTTTTGTTTCTAGAGCATGGATCTAGGTATGTTTGATAGATTTTTTCCTAGCTTAAAAACTAGGGCATTAATAGATGAAAGAAAGTTTGATATGAATACATATGATAAGTATAATGATAGATATGTTATACCTATGCATAGAAAGAATGTCTAGACTAACTAGTGGATTCAGGATCATAGAAATAAATTTTTGCAGGCCAACAATTATGATCCTAGAGCGCAGTACAAGAAGAGTTGGGGATCATTGAAGAGAAAGAGAGGATTAACTCTTTGTTACAGTTGTAGAAGACCAGGCCATCTTGCTAAGGAATGCCCTGGGAGAAACCCTAGCTGCCTCTGTTGTAAAGCTATGGACCATGAAGTATTGGATTTCCCTAGAATGATTGCTAGACTTGAAAAACTGAATATGGAACAAGCAAACTCTAAAGGAGATCAAGAGACTAAAATTATGGAAGAACCCTAGAAAGAATCATAGATCATGTTACTGAAAATAAAAGAAACCCTAGATGATCATAAGGATGTCAGTTTGCCAAAGATTTTCAAAGAATAGGAGAAAATCGAAGTAAGAATAGGAGACTTCGATATTTACTGTGCCTTGGATGAGGGAACACCGATCAATATTATGACAGAAAGAACTTGGGAAAGCCTAGGAAGGCCTGCTTGGGTCCCTTCATTAGGAACCATTGGATTATTTAAAGGCAAAATGGCAACCCTATGTGGCAGAATTACCCAGATAGCTATGAATACCCATGGAACTTCGATAGAGGAAGAGTTCGAAGTCATTATATTTATTGAGGATTGTTCCCCATTTCCATCTTTGCTAGGAAATATCTGGATTGAAAAATAACATATCAGGAGGAAAGAAGAAAAGGAATCCCTAGAACAGAAGAAGCAAGAACTCATGGAATCTATGAATAGAAGGATTGCCTAGTTGATGGAGGAACAAGAGAACAGATTGTCACTGTTAAACACTAGGAACCTAGATTTCAAAGCTATAAGAGAGTTAGAGGAACCACTTAAGACCAAAATATCTAACCCATATGATGAAGGAGTATTACCCTTGGATCTGAGGAAAGATCCTAGGCAATGCAAAGTGACAATGTCAAGAGAAGATAAGATTAAGAATGGAAAGAGGGTGACCGACACTAATCTCACTGGGAAAAAGGCTAGGAAGCTAAGTAAGAAGAGGGCCAAAATCAAAAATCTATAGATGACTCCATAAGGAACTTCGCAGAAGGAAAAATCACAAGAATTGAGCTTTGTCGAGATATCAGAACAACGACATCTGGCACTTCGCCATGGCGTAGTAATATAGTCGTTGGACCAATATACCCGTTCGACTTCCACCCCAAATGGGTTGAAAAGCAATTATGGGTTCCCACTAGACTATTGAACAACACCAGAAAGGATAGAACAAAGTTAATGTAGGCCCCATATTCGTTGGAAGCAGACCATTGCTAAGTTTCCCTACTTAGTCCGTCACGCCACACACATAGAATACTTTTTTCTAAGTGAGAATTTGAGCTCGAACCTTGAGATTACTTCATCCTGTGATCATTTAATTTTTGCCTTACTGTTCATCGTAATCTCAGACGTCATTTTCACACCTGAGCTAGTGGACCCAAGCTTGTATGTCGGATGAGCTCAGCGCTGTTGAGAAAGTAGTTGAAGAAGTTTTGACTGAACTAATGGTTGAGATTCATGTCAGAGAGAAGGATGTCTGCAGGTGTGAAAGAATCATCGTCAGGAGGATTCCAAGCTTCTCCCTCCATTGCTCGTGGCGCAGGACCTTCCAGAACCATGATCAAGACAAGAACAAAGAACATAGATGATATTGCAAACGCCAAGCTGATCCCACGCATTTTGTCGGTTTACATCTCACCTTTGAACGAAAAGATTAACTGCGACAGTGTACCCAGAGACTTTGAGTACAACTTGATCATTGCGTATCTTCTGAAAGGATTGTGTGCAGTATGTGCTGACCAGGATAAGCTCGTAGCACTGAAATTCAATGATTTTAACCTTGGAGATCGCAAAACCTACAACATGTTGGTTCCGCTTAAGTACTTAACTAAGACCAAAGGATATACTCCTAAGATTGTCCTGCAGTCCTGGACCCAAAACTTCACGTAGTCCACACTGCTCAACGTAATGAAGATCCCTCACTTTGGCAGACACCAGGAAGTCAACGCATGCATCAGGTTGCTGCTGTCTTGCTAACATGGTGGATATTTATCGTTGGACCGCCACATTACTGTGGATACAACTCTGATCAATCGGATCACAGGACTCAGCATGCAAGTCCCTGACCCACAGGACTTTTACCTAGGCAAGACCTATGACCGAGCACTAACACAATGGATAAAGGAAACTTATGGTGATGTAGAGAAGGGCACGCGAGGCTACAAGGTAGCCTCCATCCAGAGCGGCGCAGTGTGCCTTGCATGTCAGTTGATCATAGGCAAATTAATTTGTATGAACAAACCAACACATGTGACTAGATTTGTAGTTGACCTCGTAGGGAAGTGCGCCGAGGGACTACAGATGAATTGGGCACAGTATCTCGTCAACCAATTAGAGCTGGACTGCAGAGGAGTGCAAGACCAAGGGTATGAGTTCCACTTTAGTTGACTACTCATACTCATTGCTTTCATCGCTTGGGAGCTTCCAGAGGGAGCTACTTTCTTGGAGATCAAACATTTCGAACGACTAGCCACAAAGTTCTCTACGTTGTGGTACTCCGACGACATGAACAAGAAGTGGCAGTCTAATGTTGTCTTCCACACCTACTTCAAACAACTGAAAGCTGCAATTCAGTATACACCGTGAATCACCCCGAACTCACTTCATAGGTTTAGACCTTTGATGATGTTTAGCACGGATCACCACTTCATCTACATTATATCTCACGGTGATGAACATAAACAATAGCTCCAATCCTACTACAAGCTGACAGAGGACAACTTGGAGGAGATCACCAAGGAATGGTCAGAAAACCTACTTGTTGCAGTAGGCCCTGTAGATATTTCCGACAAGGAAAGCCCTGAAGCTATGCTAGATACACCTATGCCAAGCAGGACTAAGAAGGATGACGAAGTTGAATATGTCCCTAGCACATCCACGAAGAATGCTTCGATCTCACCTACGCAGAGAGGTGATGGTGACAAGCTAAGTGGTACAGAAGTGGAGCAAAATAGAGGCGAAGTGACTCCACCAAGAGAGGAGGAGGATCCCTCCATGAAAAGAAATATGACACCACCAAAACCCTCCCCCCGAAAGATATCTAAGGCTACCCAAACCACGCTTAAAACTACCCTTACCCCAGATGAATTTAACTTCTTAATTACCGCGCTAAACAACGTTTCACTTGAGCTTGCAGAAAATAAAGAAGCAAAGAAAGAGGAGCTCTTCAACCAAATCAAATGTGAACTCAAATAAGTGCAATAGGCACTCTAGTCTAGACAAGTAGTGTCTACAGTTCCCTTGATAAGAGAAACTTCAGGAATAGGTGATGAGCCCACACAATTACACCAGATCGGTGATCAATTCGAAGCTCTCCTTTGCTGAGATCAAGAAGACACATCTCAAGCCACCCAGGCTTTGATGCAAGCACAAACAACACTTCTGGAACAACAAAAGGAGGCAGAATGGGAAAATTTTGCCCTGAAAGCAAAGTGGGATGAGGAAAAGGCACAATTGCTAGCAGAGAAAAGTGAAGCCCAGGAAAGGATTCACAAAGAAGTGCACTATGTGACAGTCATAGAGGTGAATATGGAAGACCATCTCCAAAAAAAGGAAACCCAACTAGAAGAAGTAATCCAGCAACTCCAACAAAACATCACGAATATGGAGCTTCACATCGTGCCCAATAACCCTCAAGAAATTAGAGATCTAAGAGAGGCCACTTGTCGAAGCACAGTTGACTGGTTAAAAACCTTTTCCTTGGAATGCAAGCAACTGAGCCCTAGAAGCACCCAGACTTATGAAACCCTCGCAAAGGCTCTAGAATTGCATACATTGGAGGCACAAATCCAAGAAGCCAAGAAGCATGTAGACACGCTACAGGCGCAGATAAAGACTTTGACCCCGGTCGAAAGAATGAAGAGATTCGAAGAACAATGCACAACCCAACAACAGGTACATAGTGATGGAAGTCTCCCAGCAGCTTCAGCCAATCCAAGAAAAGGCATGCCAACTGTTCGTTGAACTTGAAAACTAAGAAGTTGAACTCAAACAGGTTGTCATCACTGCAGAACAATGCCTGGAAGGACCTCTCAATGACACAGTGATCCAGGAACTTACTGAACAAGAGGTTGTCACATTGCAGCATGTCGAAGTAGCTCGAGCCAAGATCAAGGCATTCGAGGAAGAATTGAATAGACTTGAGTGACTCGGGATGACTCACAGGTGAGTGTTGGGGGCCTGTTGGCCCTTGAACAAGTTTTGAAGTATACTTAGTCATATTTGACCATTTTGGGACTACGACAGCTTGCCAAAGATGGAGCGCAACACGAAGAAAGCAAGACCTATTTTTGGGTACCTTTTAGGGTTTTTGGGTTGATGTAAAGGGAAATGGATGTCAGCCCGTGGGTTTACCCACATTTAGGCCCATTTTGTAATCTATAAATAGATACTTAGACAATGTAAGTAGGGGGGACAACTTAGTGTAAATGTATAGCTAAAGGCTTAGTGATAGTAGCTGGATCTGTGTGATCGGATGTGTATCACAAGTTCTTTGTGCATGATTGTAAGGAGATTAGAAGGCTAAGTGCAAGTTGTTGTGGTTTTGTGTTGAGTGCAAGGAAGAAGGATCTAGCGAGTTGTGTAGATCTTCTGTCCTGTGTGAAGTAAGGGTCATTGAAGCTTCGTGTTGTAATTGCTTGACCGAGATAATATAAAGAAGAATACTTTGTGGATGTAGCCCTAGGGTGGGGGTGAACCATGGTAACTCTGTGTAATGTTCTCTGTACTTTGACCTAAGTGTTGTTTCCTTTTGGCTAAGTGCTTGCTGTGATTAAGTAGATCTATTTATGCTCTGTGCTTATGATATAAGAATGAATGTTAGATCTGATATATAAGATGTTTGGTGCTTGATTTGTTGAATCTAATCTATGTTTTGTGGCTAAGTACTGAATCATATTTAGTCTAAGTATTCACTTTGATGCTCTGTGCCATCTGCGAAGTACCATAAGGGTTAAATATAGATGAATGATCTATGCTAAGTGCTTTGTAATAGATATAATACTAGATCGGTGTCCTAGCTAAGGTTTTAGACACTTGAGTCCTGAAACCACCCCTACCTCTACCTCGAGTGAGACTTCATCTACTTCAAAGGTGTTTCCGAAAGGGCCAGTAGTAGGGTTTTCTTGGTGCACTCTTGAGCGTTGAACCCTGGGTCTTCCCCTTGTGCCAACAGATGGTGTTCTTTGAATGCCTGTCGATGATTCTGCATTTAGGGAAATTGAGGAAAAATGGGAATATTTCAAAGATGAACCTTGTAATGTTAGGCTTTCATTGGAAGCTGACGGTGTTGATCCATTTAGAGAGCTTAGGTCTATTTACTCAGTGTGGCCTATTTTTGTTTATACGGTTTTGTTGTATAAACAATGAAAAGATGTCGTCGCTTGTGCGATGACAAATTCAATTGTTGCAACAGTTGTGCTATATAAAAATGAAAAGTTGTCATCGCCTGTGACACAATAACTTCAATTGTTGCGACATTTGTGCTATATAAAAATGAAAATTTTTCGTCGCACGTGTGACGACAACTTCAATTGTTGCGACAGTTTTGCTATATAAAAACGAAAAGTTGTCGGTGCACGTGCGATGACAACTTCAATTGTTGCGACGGTTTTTCTATATAAAAACGAAACGTTGTCATCACACATGCGATGAAAACTTCAATTGATGCTACAGTTTTTTTATATAAACAATGAAAAGTTGTCGTCGCACACGCGACGACAGCTTCAATTGATGCGACGATTTTTCTATGTAAACAACGAAAAGTTGTCAAAACGTTGTCGTCGCTAGTGCGACGATCGATTAAATTATTGCGACAATTTTTCTATATAAACCATGAAAGTTGTTGTCGCAATGGGCGTCGCAATTGAGACGAAATGTTGGTTTCACATAGTTTTCCTATATTTTTGTATTGGCAACGATATTTCTTTTTTTGTCACAATTGCCTATGTTTTCGCTCTTGCGACGTTTTTTCAAGTTCGTCACAATTGCCACATGACATAAAATGACATTTCAAAGAATCTTGATTCGTCGCAATGTCAACGACATAATGTCGTAAGCATGTCGAAACAACCGTCGCAAAATGACTCAAATATGCTAGTGCCCCCTCGCAATAAGTGGGTTCCCACCACCATGGCGCTAGGCCACCTACCACCTATGCCACCATACCATCGTGTACCTACCACTGTGTCAGTACACATAACCAGTCTTCCATTTCAACTGACACGTGGCCCCCACGCCAAGTTGACATCACGGTACGGAAAATCCCCCAATTTTTCCTAATCTTGCCAAATTTCGAAAATTTCACAAATTGCCCAAAACCAATGCCCAAATTCCTAATTTATTGTTGGCCTGCCATTAAACATTGTGATTAATATTCATATGGCCAATTTTAGTAATTTTAATAATCCATACGACCCTCAAACTTGTAATTTGACCCTCAATGTCGAATTGCTCATGAATTCTTCTGTGGAAAATTGGGGCTTTTTCCCAATTTCACCCAATTTACACCATGGGCACTCTACAATCTCAATTTTCAACCATCTACAGGTCCTATTTTTTTTGTCCCAATTATAGAATGAATTGCTCAATTTTAAATTCTGAGGCTCCCTTTCTTCAAATTTCCGTGAAATTTCTCTCGATTCCACTGTTGTAATTTTTAGCAAAAGAATTGTAGACATCCTCTGCAACTAAATTTCTGCCAATTTTAGTTATGTGACTTGTTAATTGGCCCATCCAATCTTAGTGTCTTTAAAATATCTCTGATGCCAATCTGTAACATACTCAACCACCCACAGGCTGAGCATGCTACTTCAAATTAAACACTTTGAAACTGATTTCAAATTTCTGATGACATTTAATTAATAAAGATGCATTAAAGACTCACATGCAATCATCAAGATTCATAATACATCATAAAAGAAATGAATATAATTCTATGCACAACAATAACCAACAAGCATGCATATTATAAAATATGAATCTCAAAGATAATAATTAATACGAGGTGGAAATAAATATACCAACAAGGACACCATGACAGAGAGCACTTATCTTAATAAAATCCATTCACCAACTAACTCTAGACCAAATACATTCCACCTAACCATAGACACTGTTGTTCCAAGTCTCAACAAAAATGTCACCCCCGAGCTCGAGCTATGAATCCACAAGGACAATTCCAAGGTGTCACTCATCTTCCCAAACTAGTTAGCACTCAAGCTCTCACAAGTTTCTCAACACAAAACATTACAAAGTACAACAACTCTCTTCTCTCTAGCCTACATAACCCAAGATAATGCACCCCCTTCTCTGCCAAGCAACCCCTCAGGTTGTGCACCTCCTTCCAGTCTCCAGTGCATCTGGTCAATAATTTCCATGATGGGAATCTTAGGACTCATAGTTGTGAATAAAATATGGTACATGCCAATGTTGTTGAGGTATACAAGCACAATTCATGGTTGAAATACACCAAAAATTACTAAAGCCAACAAAAAAATGGATTCTTCCTCAACAATTCTCTCCCCCCCTCCCCCCATGTCCCAATCCAAGAACAAAAATGAATGAGGAATGATAATTGAGCAACAATTAATGAAAGAGTGAAAGCGTGAGTGAATAAGAAGAACCCCCAAAAAACCCACAAGATGGGTTTATATATTTACTTGGAAATCAAGAACCACGTGGCCTTCTCCAAGAAGCTCAATTAATCACTTCTCTCAATTAAAGAAATTAAGGGTAAATAAAATATGATGAAAGACTTAGCCCCTTAATCCCCCTCTCTTATGGAATCATAGCCCTCTATAAATATTTTCTTTGTTCGTCTAGTAGCCAATGATGTATTTCATTATTAATAATGATCAAACATTACATTTCCTAGGCACGCTGACCTCTTTTAATTGTTTGGGCACTCTGAACTTTCACAAATTAAAAAAATACATTATCTAATATGGGGAATCAAAACTGGGGTATTACATTGAAGAGGAGGAACACCATCTTTGGAGATTCACTTGTTAGTGGAAAGGGTGGTGGGGGTCAATGCATGACCATTATGTATTTTGGCCACGAGGTTCCATTTTTATGTCTAGGGAACCAGATTTTATTCTTTTATGTTTGGGCATGGGGTACCATTATTGTTGATTTTTGTAGCTTTGGGCAGGTATTCTCACATGACCCTAGGTATTGGGCATGTGGAAGTCATCATGGGCACCACATCACACTTTTAGTTTGGTGAAAACCCCTTGGATTTGAGTGGGGGATTCATGAGTTTGGTGATGGGATTTGTGGGCTTGTGCTGGGGCTTCACACCCACAAGGAAAGCCTAATTTGATATTGACTCATGGAGGGTCTTCTATCGTGCCCCTAAGGATTGTGTATAAAGGAGAGAGGCCATTGTAACATTACACATCATGTAGAGTGTGTGGAGACATGATGGAGCTAGAATAAATGAGTTTGCACTTGTGCTAGGAGGATTGGTGATTTCAGCAAAGGGAAATTCTACTAGGGTGGAAAATATGGTATAGGGTTGAGGACTCTCTATATTTTTTTCTTGGTAGGGAAAATCACACAACAAGTGTGGGAGAGAGAGACAACCACATAAGGAATAATTTGTACGAGTGGAGCGAGTTGTATGAAGTGTCCATACAGGTTTCCGTGCATGTACGTGAGTTTCATTGGGAACAATCGTGTACATACACATGTTGTTGTGAGAGCAGTCGCGTACATCCATACAAGTTCTTCTGGGTAGGAGAAGGTCCGCACAGGCTGACGTCAGGTGACCTTATAAATTTGTACAGGTTGTCTATAGTAGATTTGCGGGCAGAGGATATTTCCATATTTTTTTTGAGGTTTGGTTTTTCTTGTTTGTATATTGGAGGACAAGGTTGTCCTTAGATTTGGTGATTTTGAGAGGACTAGTTATGTCCTCATATTTGGTAAATTTGAGAGGACTGGTTTTGGTCCTTAGATTTGGAGAATTGGATAAATTTACAAAATAGAAATATTGTATCTCTTGTGTATTTATGATTCATCTCTGATCTTGTTTTTTCCTCTACATATGTTTTTAGTCAATAATTTCAGTGTAAAGTTGTTCAATGATAGTTAGATCACTAGGAAGAAATTTTCAAAGTTGAAATCAGACACATAGAGTTTCATGTGAAAATAGACATGGTATTAAAGGTTGGGATATGAAGAGAAGGGGATCATCCTTGAGACACATTTTTGG
Organism: Picea mariana; assembly: GCA_032191745.1. NCBI lineage: Eukaryota > Viridiplantae > Streptophyta > Pinopsida > Pinales > Pinaceae > Picea > Picea mariana. Next base: position 94,060 of record JASDQU010104559.1, on the reverse strand, counting down.
ATTCAAAACTGGAGGATTGTTGTTCTTTTTCTTGTTTCAGGCAGGTCACAGGTGATATCTCTAAGAGGGAGCTATAGTGACGGTTGGAGGTATCAACGGGTTATGTGGTCGCTAGCTTGAGACATGGAGAAAACTATCCATAGAAGGAGTTGTGGACTATTGCAACTAAGTGGTGTGGTAGGTTTGGAGTTCTGGTGGATTGGAAGAGAGATCAGATCACAATAGTATGTTGTGTGGCTGATTTCCAACCCCATGGATGGACTTTCAGTGAGTTTTCATGGTGAGATATGATGTGTGCAAATCAGGTGATTTGGCATGGATGATATGGCTTTAGATGTTTGGCAGGTTGGTGAGATATAGTCTTCATTGGGACAAAGAGTTGCACATTGTCTAGGTATGAAAATGTATGAGGTATTTGACCCAAGAGGATGAGGACACTACAAAGATGAGTTGCAAAGGTATAGAGTGGACTAGAATGAGTCTCGAACCGCATCTTGGGACTGTTCAAAGAGAGGACATAGGTTCATTTGTAGTGTGTGTATGAACAAAGAGTTTGTGACTTGGATGATGGAATTGGAAGAAGTTCATTGGATGGTCATGACTTGGGGAAGCAGGATGCTTGCCTTGAAGGATTACATGGTTCTTAAACATTGAGAGCCACTAGAAAATGACAGGGGCACATGATTTGTTTATGAGTTTCACAATGTCTGAATCGTGTATGTACGAGGAGCTTGGTAGGAGGAAAATGCATGTAGTACAGGGATATAGAGCAGTGGTATTCCAGATGGAGTCAGGGGGTTTGTTGCGAGTGGAAAATGTGTTATGGGTGCTAGGAGTGTTTTCTGAGACTTAGGGATTGAGGAGCAGGACTATGCAGTGTTGTTCCAGGATGGACAGATGTTATTGGATGTTGAGTTGGTCTTCCTAGGTTTTGGGAAAATCTTGTACAAGGGATCTGTGCACGAGAGATGTTTCTAGGGTTTGAGAGGATATGGACTGATTATATCTAGGAGGAGACTCAGTTGGTGTCCAGGGAGGATACATATGGCTTGATTATCATGACTATGGTTATTTTTCTTCATAGTGTGCACACTGAAAGGGAAGGGGAAGAAGAAAACAAGAATCAACAACAAAGGTTGATGATCTTGCAGACAAGTTCCAGAGGGATATATTTTTGGTCTCCATCCTTTTAGGTACAGTTTCTAGCAGGGGGACTTGGTTGGTGGATAACAGAGCATCTTTCCATATGATAGGTGTTAGAGAGTTGTTTGACACTTTCATAGAGACTGTCTCAGACTTGTGTGTGGATCTTGGCATGAGATTCAAGCATGCAGTATGAGGATCTGGTACAATATTTTCTGATTGGAGTCAAGAGAGGTGTTGAGGGTGTCAAATGTGTTATGGGTGTCGGAACTCAATAGGAGTGTTCTCTCAATCTCAGAAATTGAGAGAAAGGGGTACCACATATTATTTTTGAGTTACAAAGGTGTTGTTTATGCCCATAAGATCTAAATTCAGATCAACAATGGTTCTTAGAGTTAGAAAGGGATAGCCTATGCATGTTGTGACCAATAGGAGAACAAACAAATGAGGAGGATAAGGTATCTCCACCAGTGGTGAAGCAGATGGCCCCACCAGCAACATAGGTACTACAGGATAAGGTAGCTCCATGAGTGGTGAGGAAGGTGGCCCCACCAGTAGTACCAACTCAAAGGGAGACATAGTTCATAGGGAGTCAACCCTCAGGATCTAGTAGGGAGGAGCAACCTCCCAGGATTGTGAAAAGGACAATGGACATGGAGTAGGTAGTTCTAAAGGATGTGTCGACTTAGAGGGAGTCAGGAGAATTAGAGGGAGTCCACCTTTAGAGGGATTCATGAGGCTCAAAGGGAGTCTTACTTCAAAGAGAGTCAGGAGGCTCAGAGGGAGATTCAGTCGATCAGTGGGAGCCAAACTTTAGGTCCATATGAGAGAGATACATCTTCCATACTGTTAGGTAAGTTTCATGGGTTGAGATGGATAGACATGAGGTTCTAAGGCTTACAGGAGTGGGATGTATTCTATGATGGGATCATGTTAGACATAAAGAACTTGTTCAGTCATCGAGGATGCAACTAGTTAGGAGGACCGAACAACATGATTTGCTTCAGTGACAGAGGGAGTAGCCAATTAGGCGGATTGGACAGAATATATGGTAAAGGATCTAGTATCGAAGACAAATATACTTTGAGGTGATGATGGAGGATGGAACGCCTCCCTCAATAAGAGGGAGTGTTGATTCTTTTGTAACATCAGGAAGCATTCCCACTTGTGGAGTGTGATGAGAATACCTTTGTCCCTAAGAGGGAGTGAAGTGTTTTTTAGCTTCAAGCAGGTATTCTCACGCGACCCTAGGTGTTGGGCATGTGGGAATCATTGTGGGCACCACATCACACTTTCGTTTTGGTGAAAACCCCCTTGGATTTGAGTGGGGGATTCATGGGTTTGGTGATGGGCTTTGTGGGCTTGTGTTGGGGATTCACACCCACAAGGAAAACCTAATTTTATGTTGACTTGTGGAGGGACTTTTATGGTGACCCCTAAGTATTGTATATAAAGGAGAGAGGTCATTGTGACATTACACATGATGTAGAGTGTGTGAAGACATGATGGAACTAGCATAAGTGATTCTACACTTGTGCTAGGAGGATTGGTGATTTCAACAAAAATAAATTTTGCCAGGGTGGTGAATCTGGCCTAGGGTTGAGGACTCTCTATCTTATTTTATTAGTAGGGAAAATCACACCTCATGTGTGGGAGAGAGAGGAAACCATAGAAGGAATAAGTTGTATGAGTGGAGTGAGTTGTATGAAGTGTACGTACAAGTTTTCATACATGTACACAAGTTGTAGTGGGAGAAACTGCATACATACACGGGTTGCTATGAGACCATTTGTGTACATTTGTACAAGTTCTTCTGGGCAGGAGCAGGTCCGTACAGGCTGATGTCGGGTGACCTTAGGAGGTTGTGCAAGTGGTCTACAACAAATTTGTGGGTAGAGGATATTTCAAGAATATTGTTGAGATTTTGTTTTTCTTGTTTGTATATTGGAGGACAAGGTTGTCCTCGGATTTGATGATTTTGAGAGGACTTGTTTTGTCCTCAAATTTGGTAACTTTAAGAGAACTGGTTTTGATCCTCAGATTTGGAGAATTGGATGACATTACAGAATAGAAATATTGTGTATCTTGTGGATCGATGATTCATCTCTAATATTGTTGTTTCCACTACATATTTCTTCAGTCAATAATTTCAATGTGAATTTGTTCATTGATAGTTAGATCACTAGGAAGCAATTTTCAGATCTGAAATTATTCACATAGAGTTGCATGTGAAAATTGACAATTATGTATATTAAACACAACATGCCATTTTGTAAAAAACATATAAACATGAATTTTGGACATGTATAATGAATTATTTATGGTTCAATTTTGTTTATTTGATGATTACGATGAATGATGTTGATGATGAATGATGAACGGTGTTGATCCTTAATGATGTTTATGATGAATGTTGAATGAATGATGAATAATAATATTTGTACACCACTTAATTACAATCTTACTAATTGACATGCAAAAATCATAATAAGAAGGTAACTAAAAAGTTTCATAAGAAAATTGAGAAGACATCAAAGAATAAGAAAGCAAGGACATTTGGAAATCCCTCTGTAGATTAAGTCATGGGACACATAAACTAGAATAATGTATTACACTTAAATTTTTACATTGTACCATAGAATGATGTATTAATAAATTTCTATTGCAATGATGTATTGATAAATTTCCATTGTGCAATAGAAAGGCTCATATTTTAGTCACATAATCCCAACTATACAATTTTGATCACACTTACATATTGTTTCACTACCTTAGCATGTGCCTCCTCGTCGCCAATATTCCACCTTAATGCGAGTGCACTAGCATGGATAGAAAACATAGTACATGAATCCAATTGTCATGATGGATCTTCTTCCTCTCAATGTTTCCATTTTCCCAAATTTGTATACTTATGTAATTTAGGCCATGGACACATTAGAAATGAAACTCTTATTATCCAATTACTATATTATATGTACCCCATCTTTAAATCGTAAAAGGGTTCATGAGGTTTATTATTTTTTGTTATCAAGTTTCATGTTGTTGGTATCTCGTTATATAAGTTCACTTTAGGAATGATTATGTTGAGTTGAGTTATTATCCAATTTATTGTGACCATGTGTATATGATTGATTTTACATTTAGTTTTTTATTACGTATTTTTTCTTAAGAAAAAACCTTTGTTATTTTGTGTCTTTATCTCCACCATGCTATTCATGTTCCGTATTTTATATAGGGAAAATGGAAACAAATTAAAGGCTAAAATTGAATGAAACAAAAGTAGGAAAAGATACAACATCCAAACCATATTGGAAACATGTAAAAGAATTCAATGATATCTAGAATAGTTAGCAAACCATATTTAGATACTAAAGAGTAAATAAGCCATTCATCAATGTAATTGCATGAATGCAAAGTTTCAAAGTGAACAAATAATGTTGTTGAAAGAAATATTTTGGTTTATCTAAGTAGCATTGAATTATATATTTAGTGTAAATTGAAGTACAAATTTTGATGGGATCGCCTATAGAAGATTTAGAAGAACTAATTCACTTAAAGTGTGAGTAGAGTAGTTTAAGAGAAGGGAGAAGTAATTTTCATAGAAACACAACAAGTTAATAGTAAATGTGTGTAACATGATAAAAAAAAAAAAAATGAGATGAACAAAGTATTGTTGTATTTAAATCTCAATTTGGATTAGTGTTAGAGTGTCACAACTCTATATAAATAATTCTTGTGACAACACAAAGAATAAATTTTAAATAAGATTTAAAGAAAAATTATATTCAAATTCTCTATACGTAATTTCATTTGTTTGACAAAATTTGATCTTAGGTCATTAGAAGAAATACACTTTTAGCTTCTAAAAACAAAGTGTGAACCTTACACATGTTATTGCATATTGATAAGTGACAGTCGAGTATATAAACCAAATAAAAGGTTGGTTGAATTAGAGTCTTTTAAATGACAAAATGCTTTAATTTTCTATAGGTTTGTAATCCAAGGTATCATATTGTTAGTAATGTAATAGAATTTGTGTCCTAAATTATTGATATATGTTGATTTATTAAATGTTATGAAAATTTTAAATATCAAACAAGCTTTAAACCATCTGAATAATATCAGTTTGAGATATGCTAATATGTGGAAATGATCGTTGACCTATTGTAGAAAGGGTGAGGTCATTTGACTTAGAGTAACTTAACAAGATTTTTGGAGGAATTTTAGTATAAATATGGAATACATGTATAAGCCTTGAATTGTGATTATGTAATTACATTGATTTGGAGATAGCCTAATGCTTCATAAGTCTAGTTTTTTGTCAACCCTCAATGTCTAGTACATCTTGTTATGAAAGTGACAATAATGTATTTAGCCTCATAATTGAGATATGAATCACACATCTTTGTGTCTTCTACACTTATTTACATTGACGTGTTGAATTAATATTAAGATATTTTATTCTTTATTTACTATATTTTGAAGTAAAAACAAATTCAATAAACAAGAGCTAGCCATATTCATGATGCATTTATTCAACATGAAAATGAAAAATGATCACATTTAAGCACCATATATAATACAACAATTGTTAAGATGGAATTATTCCTATCACCACATCCAAAATTTTTAACCTTTTCATGGTGACCAATAGAGATTTATAATAGTTGAAAATAAAGGACTTTTATGTAGGCCATCTAGTCAAGAGGTAGATAAGATTTAAGATACGATAATGTTATTAATGTCTCATGAATGACCATAAATAAGTTAAATGGACTATTAAGTACATCAAAATCAATACATAGTATGAATGCAAGTACAACTCCTATAAAATAATATCTAACCTATATACATAGTAGGAGTGCAAGTGCAACTCCTATACAATAATATCTAACCTCTAAGATTAAAAACTTAAAGTCTAAATAATATCATATTAAAAAAATCTTATATGATTAGATTAAAAACTTAGAGTGTAGGGACCGTAAATACAAAATTTGATATAATTCCTTAAAACTACACAATTAATTCAATCACCAGCATATAAGCAAATTTTCAGTAGAGGTTAACATTTAACTACAACATAAAAAAAAGAACTTAGCAATTTCATAAACAAATTACCCGCTTCTGATGTTGATTTCTCCGTTGACCTGGTTGTCTAGCCTGCTGCTTTTGTTGCTGCCTGATGCGCTCACCAACTCTGTCCAAACCGTGTTTCCTCCCTGCCAGCTAGGAGCAGCCTGTCCAGCTTCCTAGCTCTAGGATACCATATGGATATCCTGGCCCCCGTGCCCAAAACCCCCAGCAAACCGGTGCCCCCTGCTTCTGGTTCACCAAAAACCCCTAACACAAACTCCCCACATCAGAAAAATAATAATCCTCCCCAACATACAGTCCTCCCCCAAAATAATGCCTTCTTCCCATAAGACTCCTCCCGTCATATCCCTCCTTCACCGACCCTTTCCTCCTCATTAATTTCCTTATCCATACATTCATTATCTTATCCTCTTAGTTAATGTCTTATCCTATTATTTAATGTTTCTTATCCTTATATTTAATGTTTCTTATCCCCTCCGTATACATAAATCATTTAATTAAACAATTAAATTTATTAACCCTCTTAAATTTATTACCCATGTCATTGAATGTAATAGGTAATTAATT
>JASDQU010104559.1:49651-64437 GCA_032191745.1 Picea mariana | reverse complement strand
CTAACAATAAGCAAATCAAAGTTTAAATATGTAAAAATAAATGATAATTTAAAGAAAAAAAATTAAATATTAAAACTTATGTTCAATTGTTTTTTAGAAATCAAATGAGAAAAAAAAAATTTAATATTAAATCTTATGTTGAAATTTCATTGAATACATATACACTAAGACATTGAAAATATAACTTATATCTTAATTTACAATTATTGAAAAACAATCTACCCACAAATACATGGCAGGAATAAAGTAATTAATATGAAATTTAAAATGTGTGGTGAGTTGTTACTAATAAAAGAATAATTAATGTGCATTGGAAGGGGCATGAAGGTGGCGGGGATGGAAGGGAGAAATAAATGGAACTTATTAATGCCAATCTTTTGGAACCTGTGTGGTGAGTTGTTACTAATAAAAGCACAATTAATGTGCATTGGGAAGGGCATGAAGGTGGCAGGGATGGAAGGGAGCGATAAATTCTTTGAAACTTTTGTGAACCCGGGTAGAGTGAATCTTGCGACTTCGAGAAGTCTGGGGTCGAATTGTAGATCACAGAAGTTTTGGGTGAAAGATGTATATCACAGATCATGGGGCATGAGACTTCGATAACATTAACCCGAGAACCCGTGGTCATAAAATTGGATTAGTATGAAAAGGGATGGCAGTCAGTCGAGGTCATGATGCGATGATATAGATGGAGATGAGGATCTTTCAGTCTACCAACCTAGTAACCCGTGATATAAATGTGACAAAGTATAGAACCATAAAGGGATAATAGAGGGGAAAAAGAAAAGGCAAAAACGGGTAAGTATAGAAGAGGGAAAAGAAAGGGAGAAAATAACTTTATCCCTCACACATTAACATTTATTCTGATAATTATCAAGTGATAGAAACACATTAACTATGGGAAAAACATTCTCAGCTATGGAAAATACTTGGAGTTGGACAAAGTCTGGTTCAAGTTTAAAGAGAAATTGTATATATGTATTTCAATATTATTCATATTATTTTATTTTAATAGTATTTTTGTGGCCCAAATGTAAATAATGTTCCAATTTGAAGGGTGTTTTCAGCTCGCAAATTTTTCTCAAACCCATAAGAAATAGACAAAAAAATATATGAATTAACATTTTATATGCAAGCATATTCTCAAATATGAAAAGTTGTAATATATGCACAATATTAAATAGGAACATGACGTCAACACCTAAGTTTCCATGTTGTATATGTCCACTGATTTGTTGTCTTTGTTAGAGGGCTAGTGGCCACAAAACTATGTCCTACTTGAATCTGATACCCTATAACAAATTATTCTTGAATCTGATTTGTTGYCTTTGTTAGAGGGCTAGTGGCCACAAAACTATGTCCTACTTGAATCTAATACCCTATCACAAATTATTCTTGCATGTAAAATGTAAGGAGAGAAAGCTACAGATGTCKCAMTAAAGTAGATTTTATTTAAATGGAAGTACTAGGTAGGGAAAAAAAAACCTTATCSTRCATTTTTAATTATGGATCGAAGAGATTCTTAAATTATTGTAGAAAGAGGTTCAATTCATCTATCAATAGCTGTACAGGAAAATGAGTTAATTAAAAAAAAAAAAATCAATAAAACAATAGTAAACATTGAAAAACACCATAAATTTGCATTCAATATATTAATTAATATGTATCCACGAAAATTATTTAAACTTTTTTTGAGATTACAAAAATTCAATAAAAAAATGTTAAACATTGTAAAACACCATAAATTTGTAAAATGTGGGACCTCTAAAGAAGTCCCTCAAATGAAAGTAAAATAGATATAACAGAAAATGGAAGACGTTTTTAAATTTTCTTGTAAAAAGATAATTCATGTGAATGGACCAGGAGATGTAGACATTCATATATGTAAAGTAAATAAATAGAAATTGCTCACATCCATCATAACAGGGCTAATGATATCTGAGCACATAAAAATTACAAGAAAATGATCGGCATGTAGAAGAGAACTTTGACACTGTGATACATGGGAAGAAAAAAAAAGATATTGATACAACAACCTCAAATAGTTATATTCAGATAAACTGGGTTACCAAGTACAGTCGAGATTATTTCCCAAAATAGATCTCTTGGAATTTGTAGCAAAATATATAGTTCAGTACATATTCTCTGAAATTTAAATGTGTTTGTCATGATGACTGGGATTGGGGCTGCCGCGGACCATAAAGAAAATATGTACAAGAATCAAGATTGTAGAAAGAAGAGAGTGGGCGATGGAAGACAACAAGACCTGGCAAGAAGAAAGAGAAAATTGGCAGTCCTTGGTTAAACCTTTCTATTTAAAGAGGTAGAGTAACTGGATGAAGAGATTGAAAAAGACAGGATAATGTGATCAATATAAACTTACTATGACGGTATCTCATGCCTTTTCATTTGCTTGCTAATGTACTTTTATGGATTTCCTCGATGTTTATCGGAACCGTGTCAATCGCCCTTTGCCCTTCATTGGTAATCTTGTCGATAGCCTTTTTGAACCACTCCTCGATGTAGCTCCTCATGGATGCCATGTTGATTTCATGCCGGATTTATATATTGAAGAGTTAACTTTCCAAGTCCCTTATATCAATAGAGATGCTGCGCAATGCTTATTTAATATTTTGGTTTTTAATCGAATAATCAACTAGCCATTTTTTCACACCATCTTCACCATATTCAAGAATGCCATAGAAATTTTCAAATGACATCCCTTCATAGATCTCAACTTGTTCATCAAATGATTTCTTGGTTGAAAACAATGAGTTGAATATCAATTTTAGGTCTTGGAATTCACTGGTGATGCCAACTAGATCTATCTCAGTTAGCTTCTTGAATAGTTTGTCTCTTCTAGATATGGCCTGGCTACATGCTTGAATGATACCATTCAGGTTTTTTACCTTTTCCTTCCATCATGCGTTTAGTTGGTTTATTCGATCTAGGGAAGGGATATCCTCCTCTCTTCTTCTCAATTATGTCATACTAGTAACTTTAACACCAATTGGAACAACTGCATCGAAGTAGAAACCTTGCTCATTTTTCAAATATTCTTATAGGTACTTATGAAAATCATGCGCTCTTGTTCCAAAAGAGACCATACTCTTTGACATCTCCCAAGATTATGTTATTAATTCCATTCTTCTCTTTATATTATTTTCCACATACCCTCAGAATGATGTGAGAAGGCTTGTTGATCCTTTTAAGTTTTCCACAGGTGTGGTAGGCCTGATCATTGCTAAAGGACTAGACAATAGTGGAAGGGGCATTAGAGCTCCCTCCAATTCTTTGATTCGCTCCTTTAACCTGACATTCTCTACTTCAAGGCCATTAATAGAGTTCTCCAGAGCATCTCCAGTTGATTGGTGTATCTGGGAGATCTGGGAAGGCCGCATTTTCCGTAGGTTAATCTCTGAATGAGAATTCCCCTTCTTATTCTTTAGATCTCTCTTTTCAATAATCAATTTTTTGGATTCGATATCATAAACAATGCTCTGAAATGAAAAATACTCTTCTTCGTCGAAGGTATCGGTCCCAATTATTTCCATATGAGGTTTCTGGGGAGCAGTTTTCTCTAGCCGCTCGTCATCAGGGAACATTTTCTCAATGTCAATTTCTAGTTCCATATCTTCGAGGGAGAGATCGTGGATATCACTTTCTCCCCTCGGTCCCTCCTCTTCTTGCACAATTTGTTTTCATTTCTTGCTCGTAGGAAGTTTATGAGAACTTTCAATTTTTCTGGAGGGAGGGTTCTTATCTCCTCTTCTGTCTGAATAACTATGTGTGACTTTCTTGCTTGGGTAGGCCGTTGGAGCGTTGCTCGGAGATGTTGTAGTCTTGGGTGTGGCAATTGGGGATTGGGTAGGTTTCTCACCCAGACCTTTTTGTTTCTGCTTGTACGAATCATTGGTGCCGAGTATTGTCTCTAGGTCTTCGGTGTCACAAGTAGGGCTACCTGAGGCATTATCTTCATCTTCATTCAGGATAGTGTTAATGAAAGAATTGTTGAAACTAACAACCAATAGGTGTTCTACAAAAATATCATTAGGGTCAAACCCTTTTACTTTTTCAACATATTTTAAATTGAGGCTGTGGAAGTGGTCCACGAATTCGTCAATATTGTTCATATTCTTGAGTATGAAACCCCCAACTTTCCAAGTGAGAGGCATGAATTGATTTTTTCTCTTTTCATGGAAAAAATGCAACCAATAGGTGTACTGCCTTGCTATCTCAGCAACAAACATTGTATCAGATATGTGACATGGAAGGAAGGAAGGATTTTATTTGGATCCAAAAATTCTTATAAAATTATAGTTATCCATTTGTTCTAGTGCCCCCTTCCTATCCAAAAACTTTCTCACTTGGTCAGATATCCGGGGAAATTCCTTTCTGAATATCAACCCTTTAAAAACTAAGACAAAATAATTAAAGACTTCATAAAAATGTTGGGAGGCCTTGTATCTCCATAATGTTTGGTACCAAAAGGTTACTGGGTCAAATTCACAGTTTACCTTCTTATACAAAGAAAATCTAGGGAATGGATAGCAATGTGCTATCGCGAAAATTAAATAAGATTGCATAAAGAGTTTCTTCTTCCTTTTGTATTACAATAATTGGGAAGAGATTTCTATAGAAATAAACTTGCCCCAATCGAAGATGGCTCATTCCTTCACTGTAAAATATAAATATACAGAATCATCTGAGATATGTTGGCTATACTTTATTGTCCCATTATCCTCGTCAAAATCCATGAAATTTCCTGTAAAGGGTTTTTGAATGCACTAACCTGTAATCTAGTGATGTCCTCGGGGAAGGTCGTTGGGTCCTCTAAGAATTTCGGTAAGAGGTTCAATCCATTATCATGCTTCTTTAAGAACTTCCTACAATCTTCTCCCTTGAAAGTAAGCATTGGCTCGGGGAGTCTTAACATCTTTCGAAATACTTGAGAGGATAGGGAGACTCGGGAATGGTCCCACAACTGGATAATTCGTTGGTTCGTAATATAATTTTTGGTGCACTTGGTGACGAACTCCTTACAGTAAAACAATTCAGGGACACAACCTACTCACACAATTCTAGACGTGTAGATAACTTCTTTCTAGGAAGAAGGGGATGAGTAGTAGTAATAAGCTCTAGACCACTAAAACATCTGGTCCTTGCATCTGAAAATATTCAAGGTATCTCCACAAAAATGTTGTCGAGCTACAACCATAAGGTGATCAGAACGTTCCTTTGGTCCTGATAGTATTTAAACTGAACGCTAGAGGATGATAATATATTCTTCTGTAAATATTGGTTTAATGGGTTTTAATGGGAGATTTCCTTGACCTTTTCGCTTATTAATGCCAATATTTTCAAATCTGTGTGTTGAGTTGTCACTAATAAAAGCATGATTAATGTGCATTGGGAAGGGCATGCAGGTGGCAGGGATGGATGGGAGAGAAAAATTCTTTTAAATTTTTGTGAATCGGGGAGTCCGGGAACCCGTGAGTCTGTGATAACAGGAGGTGAAGAATTGACTAAGTATGGAAAGGCAGGGCATAATGACTTAAGAAAACTAAAATAACCAACAATTTTTCCCAATTCAAGATCCACAGAAAAAAAAACCAGATCCCATAATATTCACCTCTGCCAATTCGATAACAGGGAGGTTGATTTGGTAGATTGAACTATCGGTCAGTTCAAGCGACTGGGGTGCATCTCGGGTGCCTGTGAGAAAATATAATGATTTGATGAATATTTTTTTGTATTGCAACATGTAACAATAATTTTTTTCTGATAGTATTTAAAATGAACGTTGGAGGATGATAATATAATCTCCCGTAAATCTTGGTTTAATGTGTTTTAATGGGAGATGTCCTTGAGATTTTCACTTATTAATGCCAATATTTTTGAAGTTGTGTGGTGAGTTGTCACTAATAAAAGGTGGCAGGGAAGGAAGGGAGTGATAAATGATTTGAAACTTTTGTGAACCCGGGAGTCCGCGAAACCGCGAATCTGTAATAGCAGGAGGTGAAGAATAGACTAAGTATGGAAAGGCGGGGGTCAAATTTTAGATCACGAAAGTTTTGGGTGTAATATGTTTATCACGGAACATGGGGCATGAGAGTTCGATAACGCTAACCCGAGAAGCCGCGGTCATAAGATTGGCTAAGTATGGAAAGGAATGGCAGTCGATCGTGATGTGAGGATATATATGGAGATGAGGATCTCTTAGTCGGCCAACCCGAGAACCCTCACACAACAACACTTAGTCCGATAACTATCAAATGATAGAAATACATTAACTATGGGAAAAACATTTTCAGCTATGGAATACACTTGGAGCTCGACAAACTCAGGTTCAAGTTTAAAGAGAATTTGTTTATATTTATTTCAATATTATTCATATTATTTTATTTAAATAGTATTTTTGTGTCCCAAATGTAAACCATGTTCCAATTTGAAGGGTGTTTTCGGCTCGCAAAGTTTTCTCAAACCCATAATCAATAAACAAAATATGACTTAACATTTTTATATGCAAGCATATTCTCAAATATGACAAGCTGTAATATATGCACACTATTAAAGAGGGAAATGACGTCAACACCTTTGTAGATAACAGTGGGCTAGCACAATGTTGCATTCTTACTGTGATGATGCCTTAAAAAAACTTAAATAACCAACAATTTTTTCCAATTCAAGATCTGCTAGAAAAGATCTTCAGATCCCATAATGTTTTCCCATTAATGTGTTTTAATGGGAGATGTCCTCGAGATTTTATCTTATTAATGCCAATATTTTTGAACCTGTGTGGTGAGTTGTGACTATTAAAAGCATAATTAATGTGCATTGGGAAGGGCGCGAAGGTGGCAGGGATGGAGGGGAGCGAAAAATGACTTGAAACTTTTGTGAACCCGAGAGTCTGTGAACCCGTGAAACTTTGAAGAATTTACTAAGTATGGAAAGGTGGGGTGGTCAGACAGACTCATCCTAGGTAGAGTGAGGCTTGCGAGTTCGAGGAGTTTGAGGTCAAATTGTATATCACAAAATTTTTGGGTGAAAGATGTATATCATGGAACACGGGGCATGTGAGTTCGATAGTGCCAACCCGCGAACCCACGGTCATAAAAATGGCTAAGTATGGAAATGAATGACGCTCAATCGGACTCGTGATGTGAGGATATAGATGGAGATGAGGATTTGTTAGTCCTCCACCCCGAGAACCCGTGATCATTGAAATGCGACTAAGCATAGAACCAAAAAGGGATAATAGAGGGGAAGAAGAAAAGGGAAAAACAGGCAAGTATAGAAAAGGGAAAATAAAGGCAGAAAATAACTTTATCCCTCACACAAAAAAACTTAGTCTAATAATTATCAAGCGATAGAAACACATTAACTATGGGACGAACATTCTCAACTATGAAATATGCTTGGAGCTCAACAAACTCTAGTTGAAGTTTAAAGAAATTTTGTTTATATTTATTTCAATATTATGCATATTATTTTATTTTAATAGTATTTTTTGTGGCCCAAATGTAAACCATGTTCCAATTTGAAGGGTGTTTTTGGCTCACAAAATTTGCTCAAACCGATAAATAATAGACAAAATATATGACTTAACTTTCTTATATGCAAGCATATTCTCAAATATGACAAGCTTTAATATGTGTACAATACTAAATAGGGACATGATGTCAAAACCTTTATAGATAACAGTGGCCTAGCACAATGTTGCATTCTTACTATGATAATGCCTTACAAAAACTAAAATAACCAACAATTTTTGCCAATTCAAGATCCACACAAAAAAACTTTCAGATCCCATAATATTCACCTCTTCCAATTCAATAATAAGGAGGTTGATTTGGTAGATTGAACTATCGGTCAGTTCAAGTGACTAGGGGGAACCTGGGCCGCCTGTGAGAAAAGATAATTCTTTGATGAATATTTGTTTGTGTTTCAACCTGTCACAGTAATTGTGTTTTTGATACATTGTTTAATGTTCTGAAACATTATTTTAATTATTAAACTTCTTGCACCGGATTATTCATTGAATGATTTGTTGTTTCCCTCTGTTTTTTAACTTTTTTACCCTTATGCATATCATCTTTCCAATCTCGCCATGTTGCTATCTTCATGAACCAATCCTCTAACTGATTAACAAATGGAAAAGAATGAGCATTCAAAAATTGTGGTGGCCTACCTCTTCACTTTAGAAGCCAGGGGTTTACTTTAGGACCAACAACAATTATGAAGTTGTTTACACAGCTCTAGAGGTAGTTCAATCAAGGAATAGAGAAAGTGAGTCATACCTATAGTTTTTAAGATGTGTTTGCGTAAGATAAGCATCCAAAAGATAAAGAGAAATCAATGGAGGGTTGTTGAAATAAAGTTATTGTAATTTCAATTTGAGCATAAGTATAACAGTGAAAAAATTGAAATTTAATTTTGTGGGGTTGATATCATATTTCCATTTGACTTCATCTAGCACATATCTTTTTTGTTTTTTGTATTAAAAAATATTTCCAAAAAATAATTCTGGTAATTTCATTAATCAAGCAAAACTAGTTAAATGAAGTACATATTACATTTTCTCCACAGAGCCTACATTAAAAGGCAAGGCATGTCCTATATATTCTTTAAGATCATAGAAAAAACGCTAAGATCCTGAATCTATTATTCACTCATAATCCAAAAACTAGGCTCATGAGAACATTGAACTACAACACGAAAGAGCATGATCAAAAGTTTGGCAAATACAACACAAGCAAAAATCAACAAGGAGTGGGCATTGTATCCCTTTTATAAGTAAACTCCCAAATGGGCATGCAAAAATTTGATGATTGCTATATTAGTATGAACCAAGATCACTGTGAACATTTTCTTCTGATATTACTATGAACCAAGATCATGTTGATGTGACAATTTTTTAACATTACTAGTTCTGGAAAAAATTGTCTGCGTGTAATTTAATGGACTTTGAGCAATGCAAAATTTTCAGTGTTATTGAAAATGCCTAATGGATTTGTTCAGAAGAGCAAGCCATTTTGACATCTCAAACGATGGACCTAATTTATTTACAAGTGGGATACTTTGTATGAGGTTTTTCCTCATGTTTTTCATTCTTGCACTCAACAATCTTATGCGTGTCCAGTTCACTTTGCCATGATAGTGGAAAAAATTATTCATATCTTGATTGGGTAACATGGATAGAAACAGATCACACTATTTTGTTTCTTGTCAATGCATGATATGCAATGTTTTTTTTGGGGGGGGTTCAGCCGATATGCAATATTAGTTTGTCCTCATTTAAGGTAAATTTTCTATGGACACAGAAGTCATATAGCATGTAGATAGTCTTTTCCTTTTTTCTGTAGTTAATATTTCATATGGAAATTCTGTCAACCTAGAAAGCACATCTTGTAATATAGGTTGTCTAATTGTACAATGTATACTTGTGTTGTTGAGGGTTTAGATGATAACATTGACACAATGAATATCTATGTAAGGGAATTTTGCAGCACATTGTAGACATTCAATTGTGCCATAATTTATGAGCGCATAGGCAGAAGCGTGAGAATTGCACATGGCACATATAGGATCAAAGGGGGTCGAGTAGGCATTTGTTGCAACCAGAACACCCTCAACCTGCCCACATGAACATAGTAGTTAATATATTGAACAATATAATATATATGTGTTCAACAAAAAAACTGCACAAAGTTGTTGAAGGCATTTTTTTTGTGTGTGTAAATCATAGCTTCGGGATTCTAATTCTCCCACATTCCTCCCATACTTCTGCATTTATTCCCATTCCAACAAATACAACTACTATTTTTGTTGGCAATTTTGTTACAAATGTTGATTGGGTTGTGCGAAAGATCATTTCTTTAACATCTATTTTCTTTCTTATATTTTTGAACAACATAATTGGAAATTTCCCTTTATGCAATTGTTGTTCCATTGAGGAAAATAAATTTGCATAGGTGTCAAACAATTGTAGATGCACCATGGAACAATTTAATAGTTATATAAGATGTCTAAGATATATGAGCATGTAAAAGAAAAGGGGGAAAGTAAAAAAAAAAAAAAATGTATGGAAAATAGTACATTGCCTTGTCATTGTCTGAGTTTCCATCTTTTATATGGAGAATATGTTGCGATCCAAGGTTTCTTGCAAATGTGACAACTGCACCAATGGTTCGAATTGGGTAAATGTCCTTTTTCTCTGCAAATTGGCTGATTGTTGTGTCCGGTACGAAATGATATTATGAGAAAACCATGACAACTTTTTCGACAACACTTGTTTGATTGAGCAATATAATTTGATCACAATGACCACGGTCATACACTATTTTTGGTAATATATTTGAAATTTGTAATGGATATCCCATTACCTGGAAAGATTTTCTCTGCATGTTTCTGGACAAGTTGTGTCAGGATAGCCAGTGTAACTGTCATCATGGCTTCATTTTCTGTCATGTTTGCACGCATAATGCATCTACTTTCTTTCTCTTTGTCTAAGTAGGTCTTATACACAACCATTATGCCTCCAATGAACAGTTTCCTAGTTCGGCGGTTGTTAACACCTTCTATTGATAGTATATTGGGTGGTATAAGTTTAGACCTGGTGACATTTTTTTTAACAGGAAAGTAATGTGAATGGCAGTCTATATATATATTTTCTTCTTCTTTTTTTAATGCACGATTTGGATAAATTATGCAGATTAGAGTTTTGTAACCATACCTCTTAGTCTTTGGACCTTGCATTATGTTGGTTGTTTCACTTTTACTTGTTGATAGTTCTTGTGAACTAAAAAACATGTGTTGTAAATGACATAAACATATTTAACATGGCATAGTCGAATAAATAACTAAGGATATTTGTTTCCCAAACATAGCAAGAGCATAATCTATGAATATTTACCTTCTACCTTGTTTTTGTGTTGATGTTTTCTATGATTGAATACGCATTCCCATGTCACTTGTCAAACTTTTTTTTGATGCAAACATGTTTACATCGAACATAGCAACAAAAAAGTATGCATGCGCATTGTATATTATTCATAATTGATATGGATGTAGATTAAGCACATGCATTGTATTTGATTTGGTACCACTGTTGGCATACCTTTTGGAAGATTGTACTTCCGTTTCCTCAGATGTGGCAATAAGGCTTCATCCTTGTGTTCAACTTGTCGATTTTTTTTTTCAATGTAGCAATGCAGAGAATACAATGGACATGAAGGAAAGTTGCTATGTAGGAACACATGTAAAAAAGATGGAATACAATTTTATTTATTTCAAGGTAGCAGCACAAGAAATACAATTGACATGAAGATAAGTTAATATATAGGAAGATATGTAGTATCTACAAAAAACAAATGAGCTACAAATCAGTAGAATAAATAGACATAGAATAAATGAAAACAATGGAATATGGAACACGGGTATAAGTATGCACCTTTGTATGTCTTCTTCTACATTTTTAGTTAAGAGTTATTTGTCTTGTGTAATTTTTCTATTTGTTTCAATGAAGGAAAGTACAAAACATATTGAACATGAATGTAAGTTGGTATGTAAGAAAAATACAAGGAATATGTACATATAGTAAACTAGAATCAAAGGAATAGAGTAACAAATAGTGTTAAAAACATCTACGTTTGTTTTTCTTGATCCATATCTGTGTCTGTATAGAATTTGTTTCTGTCCAAAATCTATTACAAACTAGGAAAAACTAAGAAGTTGGATGATTCTAGCTGAATAATTTGTTTCTTTGCAACAAGTTAGCCAAATATGCTTTGAGACATAGAAATATGATTTTGTAATATGTTTGATGTATATTTAATAATTCAAGTACAATATTAATTGTATTGTGATGGGACCAGTATGTGTCTAAGATAAAGAGATTGTATTGTGAAATGGGCACATTTGACCATACATGGTCAATAAGTGTGTTTTTTACATGGTTGATCTTATCCAAAAGAAAGCAGAGACTATAATTTCACATGTAGTTTTCCAATTCTTTTGTTCTGGCATTATTTTGTAGCATGTCAATAGTGAAGTCTCCTATAATGATAATTGTTTCATTCATATGTAAATGTTGTAATTCATTTGAAAGAACATTCAATATGTTGGACAATGATGCATGCAGAGCAACATAGAGATTCAAGATTGCAATTTCTGATTCAGGGAAGATTACTTTTTCTAGCACCATCTCAACATTGTTTTCTTCGAAATTTATATGCTGCAAAATTGTTACATGTTTTTTCACTAATATCATCACTCCATGTGTAATGTAACTTGATATGCAATTGTGATTTGGAAATTGCTTGTTTTGCATGAATAATGTCATGTATGTTTCCTGCAATAAAAAAATATTGGATTGCATTGTGTCATATTCATTGAGAATATCATCCATATGTGCATGTAGGATGAGCATGTTAAGTGAGAGAATTGATACAGATGATTTTGTTTGTATGGATTGGTAATCATACTATAGATTCCATTTTTCACTATTCCTAAGGTGTTGCATCTCAATATCAAATTTATGTTTGACTTTGAAGTTATCTTTTGTAAGAGTGCTTAGCAAATACAAGGATTCTATACTTCTGACATGGGACAATGTTGTGTATACAAGTCCATGTATTCAAATTCCAGCAGGGTCGAATGCAACACTATCAAGTGTTAGCCCTTGTGATCTTTGGACTATACATGCACATGCAAGTTTAATTGGAAACTGTTTTCGAATCTTTAGTTGACATGTCTTTTCCGATGTTGATACTGGTTTTGNCATCAATTTATTTTGTTCTGGTATAATCTTTGAGTATTCCATCCGCACCATTCACCAATCCATCATGTGAATCATAGTTGCAGGCATATATTTCAACTAGCATGTCTAATTTCAGGACAAGTTGCGAAGGCAAAGTGGTTGTACGTTGATGACATGGTACATTGCCATAGTTGTCTTCTTCAAGGTCAATTGAATTGACGATGATATCATCACCAGGCATGAGCGATAGAATGTTCCTATTATTCATTGAAACATCCCTATTCGTGTAAAAAATGTAAGGGAAGGTTGGGTCTGTTGGTGCAGGTCGCATGCACCTTGAATTGATATATGTTAAGTCATCACATGTTTGTTTGTTTGTCCACATTCTATTCAGAATTGCAATAAATGTTTCATCTGTCTAGCGCATTGTAGTATGTAATTCAAAGAATTTTATATAGTCTTTCCAGACGTCATGCTCCATTGTTTCCATATTGACCGTAGGTTGTTCAAATATCAAAGAATCTTGGATGGGTTGCATCTGGTAATGATACCACAGAATATCATGTCAATGTCCCCAAAGTATTTGGTGTGCACGTGTTTTATGTTTCTCAGTCGATTTTCAATGGAATATAAGAAGCGACTTCCAATCAAAGATGCCTTATCTATGAAGACAATTTGTAGTTTGGCATAAATCTTAGACAAGGTATCTAACATTTCCTTGCTGAGTGGAAGAAAATGTGACTTGTTAAAAGGCATTAAAAATGCAGAGTGGACTATTGTTCCACCTGCATTAAATGCAAATTTTCCCGTGTATGAAACTATTAGTCCCTTTGGTTTCATAGGGTCAGTCGAATTGTTTGAATCATATATGCATATAAGCATTTGGAATAATGATTTTTCTATGAATGTCTTGTATGTTCCTGCCTCACCTGTAAGAAACAAGTGCACAAGAGTGTGCATTTTTAAGTGTTTTTTAATTGCAATGTCCTTTATGATTGCTTGTTGTTCTCAATTCAACAGTCGTCTAACTCTGTAGTATTCATTATTTTCAATAAATAAAGGATGTTTTGTGACTTAAAAGCCAAGATTGATACGTTTTTCAGTGGCGGCTACTCGAGGACAAGGAAAATATGCTTGCAAGTCATAGGACTCACAGAGATTTCTAGTTGTTTTATGGTTTGTCAATGTCTCATCAACAGTGTCATGGTTTTATAGTTCATGAAATGCACTTTCTAAATCACCCCATGTTGGATTAACATTGTATGTAAATCTAGATTCATTGGTTTGTATTGTAGTCTCATAAGCAATATATGAAACTTACCATGTAGGGAAGTTATGTTTTAATGTGTTTTCATTTTGATCAAATGGAACATACAACAATAGTTTTTCTCTACAATAGTTTTCATAGTCAGTGTGTTTGTTGTATTTGACAAAGTGTATTACATTTGGTTTTTTTCTTTTTGATATGGGTGTACCATTTGTTTTCTAATGCGATACGAACTCTGCTAGGAAGATATGCTTAAGAGGAGATGGAAACAGGAGGTAATAATCAATAATAGAGTGACACATCATGTCCTCTAAAGTATTAGGATCTTGTTCTAGCAAATACAGTGGTTTAAGCAAAAACATGAGTTTCTCAAGTGGAGATGTGTTTATGAATACACATTTCCTTGAACTACAGTTCAGAGGCAGGGAAAGTGCAATGTGGACTGCTTGTTGAGAAAATGTTTGTTGAATATTAAGTAATGTATTTCCAAGTGTACTTATTTTTTTCATAGCATCAATATGACTTTTTTCATGTTCTCTGCATATTCTTCTGAATGCACTTGTCATAGATTAACCTTTGTCATGTACGAAGTACAATATGAAGCTACAACATATGCATTGAGGACATATTGTGCATCTGTATTTGCATTCCACATAATTGGCATGTCCTTGGAGAAACTGTTGTTCCAAAGATGTGAATGTTTTTGTTTAAGGAAAATTCTTGGTTGTTTAAGTGTAGATTGTATTGCTTGGATGTACT
>JASDQU010104559.1:35447-49631 GCA_032191745.1 Picea mariana | reverse complement strand
AACTAGATCTATCTCAGTTAGCTTCTTGAATAGTTTGTCTCTTCTAGATATGGCCTGGCTACATGCTTGAATGATACCATTCAGGTTTTTTACCTTTTCCTTCCATCATGCGTTTAGTTGGTTTATTCGATCTAGGGAAGGGATATCCTCCTCTCTTCTTCTCAATTATGTCATAGTAGTAACTTTAACACCAATTGGAACAACTGCATCGAAGTAGAAACCTTGCTCATTTTTCAAATATTCTTACAGGTACTCATGAAAATCATGCGCTCTTGTTCCAAAAGAGACCATACTCTTTGACATCTCCCAAGATTATGTTATTAATTCCATTCTTCTCTTTATATTATTTTACACATACCCTCAGGATGATGTGAGAAGGCTTGTTGATCCTTTTAAGTTTTCCGCAGGTGTGGTAGGTCTGATCATTGCTAAAGGACTAGACAACAGTGGAAGGGGCATTAGAGCTCCCTCCAATTCTTTGATTCGCTCCTTTAACCTGACATTCTCTACTTCAAGGCCATTAATAGAGTTCTCCAGAGCATCTCCAGTTGATTGGTGTATCTGGGATATCTGGGAAGGCCGCATTTTCTGTAGGTTAATCTCTGAACGAGAATTCCCCTTCTTATTCTTTAGATCTCTCTTTTCAATAATCAATTTTTTGGATTCGATATCATAAACAATGTTCTGAAATGAAAATACTCTTCTTCGTCGAAGGTATCGGTCCCAATTATTTCCATATGAGGTTTCTGGGGAGTAGTTTTCTCTAGCCGCTCGTCATCAGGGAACATTTTCTCAATGTCAATTTCTAGTTCCATATCTTCGAGGGAGAGATCGTGGATATCACTTTCTCCCCTCGGTCCCTCCTCTTCTTGCACAATTTGTTTTCATTTCTTGCTCATGGGAATTTTATGAGAACTTTCATTTTTTTTTGAGGGAGGGTTCTTATCTCCTCTTCTGTCTGAATAACTATGTGTGACTTTATTGCTTGGGTAGGCCGTTGGAGCGTTGCTTGGAGATGTTGTAGTCTTGGGTGTGGCAATTAGGGATTGGGTAGGTTTCTCACCCAGACCTTTTCGTTTCTGCTTGTACGAATCATTGGTGCTGAGTATTGTCTCTAGGTCTTCGGTGTCACAAGTAGGACTACCTGAGGCATTATCTTCATCTTCATTCAGGATAGTGTTAATGAAAGAATTATTGAAACTAACAACCAATAGGTGTTCTACAAAAATATCATTAGGGTCAAACCATTTTACTTTTTCAACATATTTCAAATTGAGGCTGTGGAAGTGGTCCACGAATTCGTCAATATTGTTCATATTCTTGAGTATGAAACCCCCGACTTTCCAAGTGAGAGGCATAAATTGATTTTTTCTCTTTTCATGAAAAAAATGCAACCAATAGGTGTACTTCCTTGCTATCTCAGAAACAAACATTGTATCAGATATGTGACATGGAAGGAAGGAAGGATTTTATTTGGATCCAAAAATCCTTATAACATTATAGTTATCCATTTGTTCTAGTGCCCCCTTCCTATCCAAAAACTTTCTCACCTGGTCAGATATCCGGGGAAAATCCTTTCTGAATATCAACCCTTTAAAAACTGAGACAAAATAATTAAAGACTTCATAAAAATGTTGGGAGGCCTTGTATCTCCATAATGTTTGGTACCAAAAGGTTACTGGGTCAAATTCACAGTTTACCTTCTTATACAAAGAAAATCTAGGGAATGGACAACAATGTGCTATCGCGAAAATTAAATAAGATTACATAAAGAGTTTCTTCTTCCTTTTGTATTACAATAATTGGGAAGATATTTCTATAGAAATAAACTTGCCCCAATCGAAGACGGCTCATTCCTTCACTGTAAAATATAAATATACAGAATCATCTGAGATATGTTGGCTATACTTTATTGTCCCATTATCCTCGTCAAAATCCATGAAATTTCCCGTAAAGGGTTTTTGAATGCACTAACCTGTAATCTAGTGATGTCCTCGGGGAAGGTCGTTGGGTCCTCTAAGAATTTTGGTAAGAGGTTCAATCTATTATCATGCTTCTTTAAGAATTTCCTGCAATCTTCGCCCTTGAAAGTAAGCATTGGCTTGGGGAGTCTTAACATCTTTCGAAATACTTGAGGGGATAGGGAGACTCGGGAATGGTCCCACAACTGGATAATTCGTTGGTTCGTAATATAATTTTTGGTGCACTTGGTGACGAACTCCTTACAGTAAAACAATTCAGGGACACAACCTGCTCACACAATTCCATACGTGTAGATAACTTCTTTCTGGGAAGAAGGGGATGAGTAGTAGTAATAAGCTCTAGACCACTAAAACATCTGGTCCTTGCGTTTGAAAATATTCAAGGTATCTCCACAAAAATGTTGTTGAGCTACAACCATAAGGTGATCAGAAAGTTCCTTTGGTCCTGATAGTATTTAAACTGAACGCTGGAGGATGATAATATATTCTCCTGTAAATATTGGTTTAATGTGTTTTAATGGGAGATTTCCTTGACCTTTTCGCTTATTAATGCCAATATTTTCAAATCTGTGTGTTGAGTTGTCACTAATAAAAGCATGATTAATGTGCATTGGGAAGGGCATGCAGGTGGCAGGGATGGACGGGAGAGAAAAATTCTTTTAATTTTTTGTGAATCAGGGAGTCCGAGAACCCGTGAGTCTGTGATAACAGGAGGTGAAGAATTGACTAAGTATGGAAAGGCAGGGCATAATGACTTAAGAAAACTAAAATAACCAACAATTTTTCCCAATTCAAGATCCACAGAAAAAAAAACCAGATCCCATAATATTCACCTATGCCAATTCGATAACAGGGAGGTTGATTTGGTAGATCAAACTATCGGTCAATTCAAGCGACTGGGGTGCATCTGGGGTGCCTGTGAGAAAATATAATGATTTGATGAATATTTTTTTGTATTGCAACATGTAACAGTAATTTTCTCCTGATAGTATTTAAAATGAACGTTGGAGGATGATAATATAATCTCCCGTAAATCTTGGTTTAATGTGTTTTAATGGGAGATGTCCTTGAGATTTTCACTTATTAATGCCAATCTTTTTGAAGTTGTGTGGTGAGTTGTCACTAATAAGAGGTGGTGGGGAAGGAAGGGAGTGATAAATGATTTGAAACTTTTGTGAACCCGGGAGTCCGCGAACCCACGAATCTGTAACAGTAGGAGGTGAAGAATAGACTAAGTATGGAAAGGCGGGGGTCAAATTTTATATCACGAAAGTTTTGGGTGTAATATGTTTATCACGGAACCCGGGGCATGAGAGTTCGATAACGCTAACCCGAGAACCCACGGTCATAAGATTGGCTAAGTATGGAAAGGAATGGAGATCGATCGTGATGTGAGGATATATATGGAGATGAGGATCTCTCAGTCGGCCAACCCGAGAACCCTCACACAACAACACTTAGTCCGATAACTATCAAATGATAGAAATACATTAACTATGGGAAAAACATTTTCAGCTATGGGATACACTTGGAGCTCGACAAACTCAGGTTCAAGTTTAAAGAGAATTTGTTTATATTTATTTCAATATTATTCATATTATTTTATTTAAATAGTATTTTTGTGTCCCAAATGTAAACCATGTTCCAATTTGAAGGGTGTTTTCAGCTCGCAAAGTTTTCTCAAACCCATAATCAATAAAAAAAATATGACTTAACATTTTTATATGCAAGCATATTCTCAAATATGACAAGCTGTAATATATGCACACTATTAAAGAGGGAAATGACGTCAACACCTTTGTAGATAACAGTGGGCTAGCACAATGTTGCATTCTTACTGTGACGATGCCTTAAAAAAACTAAAATAACCAACAATTTTTTCCAAGTCAAGATCTGCTAGAAAAAATCTTCAGATCCCATAATATTCTCCCATTAATGTGTTTTAATGGGAGATGTCCTCGAGCTTTTATCTTATTAATGCCAATATTTTTGAACTTGTGTGGTGAGTTGTGACTAGTAAAAGAATAATTAATGTGCATTGGGAAGGGCGCGAAGGTGGCAGGGATGGAGGGGAGCGAAAAATGCTTTGAAACTTTTGTGAACCCGGGAGTCCGTGAACACGTGAAACTTTGAAGAATTTACTAAGTATGGAAAGGTGGGGCGGTCAGACAGACTCATCCTAGGTAGAGTGAGGCTTGCGAGTTTGAGGAGTTTGAGGTCAAATTGTAGATCACGAAAGTTTTGGGTGAAAGATGTATATCATGGAACACGGAGCATGTGAGTTCGATAGCGCCAACCCGAGAACCCACGGTCATAAAAATGGCTAAGTATGGAAATGAACAACGCTCAGTCAGACTCGTGATGTGAGGATATAGATGGAGATGAGGATCTGTCAGTCCTCCACCCCGAGAACTCACGATCATGGAAATGCGACTAAGCATAGAACCAAAAAGGGATAATAGAGGGGAAGAAGAAAAGGGAAAAATAGGCAAGTATAGAAGAGGGAAAATAAAGGCAGAAAATAACTTTATCCCTCACACAACAACACTTAGTCTGATAATTATCAAGCGATAGAAACACATTAACTATGGGACGAACATTCTCAGCTATGAAATATGCTTGGAGCTCGACAAACTCTAGTTGAAGTTTAAAGAAATTTTGTTTATATTTATTTCAATATTATGCATATTATTTTATTTTAATAGTATTTTTTGTGGCCCAAATGTAAACCATGTTCCAATTTGGAGGGTGTTTTTGGCTCACAAAATTTGCTCAAACCGATAAATAATAGACAAAATATATGACTTAACTTTCTTATATGCAAGCATTTTCTCAAATATGACAAGCTTTAATATGTGTACAATACTAAATAGGGACATTATGTCAAAACCTTTATAGATAACAGTGGCCTAGCACAATGTTGCATTCTTACTATGATAATGCCTTACAAAAACTAAAATAACCAACAATTTTTGCCAATTCAAGATCCACACAAAAACACTTTCAGATCCCATAATATTCACCTCTTCCAATTCAATAATAAGGAGGTTGATTTGGTAGATTGAACTATCATTCAGTTCAAGTGACCGGGGGGAACCTGGGGCGCCTGTGAGAAAAGATAATTCTTTGATGAAGATTTGTTTGTGTTTCAACCTGTCACAGTAATTGTGTTTTTGATACATTGTTTAATGTTCTGAAACATTATTTTAATTATTAAACTTCTTGCACCAGATTATTCATTGAATGATTTGTTGTTTCCCTCTGTTTTTTAACTTTTTTACCCTTATGCATATCATCTTTCCAATCTCTCCATGTTGTTGTCTTCATGAACCAATCCTCTAACTGATTAACAAATGGAAAAGAATGAGCATTCAAAAATTGTGGTGGCATACCTCTTCACTTTAGAAGCCAGGGGTTTACTTTAGGAACAACAACAATTATGAAGTTGTTTACACAGCTCTAGAGGTAGTTCAATCAAGGAATAGAGAAAGTGAGTCATACCTATAGTTTTTAAGATGTGTTTGCGTAAGATAAGCATCCAAAAGATAAAGAGAATTCAATGGAGGGTTGTTGAAATAAAGTTATTGTAATTTCAATTTGAGCATAAGTATAACAATGAAAAAATTGAAATTTAATTTTGTGGGGTTGATATCATATTTCCATTTGACTTCATCTAGCACATATCTTTTTTGTTTTTTGTATTCAAAAATATTTCCAAAAAATAATTCTGGTAATTTCATTAATCAAGCAAAACTAGTTAAATGAAGTACATATTACATTTTCTCCACAGAGCCTACATTAAAAGGCAAGGCATGTCCTATATATTCTGTAAGATCATAGAAAAAACGCTAAGATCCTGAATCTATTATTCACTCATAATCCAAAAACCAGGCTCATGAGAACATTGAACTACAACACGAAAGAGCATGATCAAAAGTTTGGCAAATACAACACAAGCAAAAATCAACAAGGAGTGGGCACTGTATCCCTTTTATAAGTAAACTCCCAAATGGGCACGCAAAAATTTGATGATTGCTATATTAGTATGAACCAAGATCACTGTGAACATTTTATTTTGATATTACTATGAACCAAGATCATGTTGACGTGACAATTTTTTAACATTACTAGTTCTGGAAAAAACTGTCTGCGTGTAATTTAATGGACTTTGAGCAATGCAAAATTTTCAGTGTTATTGAAAATTCCTAATGGCTTTGTTCAGAAGAGCAAGCCATTTTGACATCTCAAATGATGGACCTAATTTATTTACAAGTGGGATACTTTGTATGAGGTTTTTCCTCATGTTTTTCATTCTTGAGCTCAACAATCTTATGCGTGTCCAGTTCACTTTGCCATGGTAGTGGAAAAAATTAT
This sequence comes from Picea mariana, assembly GCA_032191745.1. NCBI lineage: Eukaryota > Viridiplantae > Streptophyta > Pinopsida > Pinales > Pinaceae > Picea > Picea mariana. The sequence goes on along the minus strand of JASDQU010104559.1, from coordinate 43,275 downwards.
TCATATCTTGATTGGGTAACATGGATAGAAATAGATCACACTATTTTGTTTCTTGTCAACGCATGATATGCAATGTTTTTTTTGGGGGGGGTTCAGCCGATATGCAGTATTAGTTTGTCCTCATTTAAGGTAAATTTTCTATGGACACAGAAGTCACATAGCATGTAGATAGTCTTTGCCTTTTTCTGTAGGTAATATTTCATATGGAAATTCTGTCAACCTAGAAAGCACATCTTGTAATATAGGTTGTCTAATTGTACAATGTATACTTGTGTTGTTGAGGGTTTAGATGATAACATTGACGCAATGAATATATATGTAAGGGAATTTTGCATGACATTGTAGACATTCAATTGTGCCATAGTTTATGAGCGCATAGGCAGAAGCATGAGAATTGCACATGGCACATATAGGATCAAAGGGGGTCGAGTAGGCATTTGTTGCAACCAGAACACCCTCAACCTACCCACATGAACATAGTAGTTAATATATTGAACAATATAATATATATGTGTTCAACAAAAAAACTGCACAAAGTTGTTGAAGGCATTTTTTTTGTGTGTGTAAATCGTAGCTTCGGGATTCTAATTCTCCCACATTCTTCCCATACTTCTGCATTTATTCCCATTCCAACAAATACAACTACTATGTTTGTTGGCAATTTTGTTACAAATGTTGATTGGGTTGTGCGAAAGATCATTTCTTTAACATCTATTTTCTTTCTTATATTTTTGAACAGCATAATTGGAAATTTCCCTTTATGCAATTGTTGTTCCATTGAGGAAAATAAATTTGCATAGGTGTCAGACAATTGTAGATGCACCATGGAACAATTTAATAGTTATCTAAGATGTCTAAGATATATGAGCATGTAAAATAAAAGGGGGAAAGTAAAAAAGAAAAAAAAAATGTATGGAAAATAGTACATTGCCTTGTCATTGTCTGAGTTTCCATCTTTTATATGGAGAATATGTTGCGATCCAAGGTTTCTTGCAAATGTGACAGCTGCACCAATGGTTCGAATTGGGTAAATGTCCTTTTTCTCTGCAAAATTGGCTGATTGTTGTGTCCGGTATGAAATGATATTGTGAGAAAACCATGACAACTTTTTTGACAACACTTGTTTGATTGAGCAATATAATTTGATCACAATGACCACAGTCATACACTATTTTTGGTAATATATTTGAAATTTGTAATGGATATCCCATTACCTGGAAAGATCTTCTCTGCATGTTTATGGACAAGTTGTGTCAAGATAGCCAGTGTAATTGTCATCATGGCTTCATTGTCTGTCATGTCTGCACGCATAATGCATCTACTTTCTTTCTCTTTGTCTAAGTAGGTCTTATACACAACCATTATGCCTCCGATGAACAGTTTCCTAGTTCGGCGGTTGTTAACACCTTCTATTGATAGTATATTGGGTGGTATAAGTTTAGACCTGGTGACATTTTTTTTAACATGAAAGTAATGTGAATGGCAGTCTATATATATATCTTCTTCTTCTTTTTTTCTTCTTCTTTTTTTAATGCATGATTTGGATAAATTATGCAGATTAGAGTTTTGTAACCATACCTCTTAGTCTTTGGACCTTGCATTATGTTGGTTGTTTCACTTGTACTTGTCGATAGTTCTTGTGAACTAAAAAACATGTGTTGTAAATGACATAAACATATTTAACATGGCATAGTAGAATAAATAACTAAGGATATTTGTTTCCCAAACATAGCAAGAGCATAATCTATGAATATTTACCTTCTACCTTGTTTTTGTGTTGATGTTTTCTATGATTGAATACGCATTCCCATGTCACTTGTCAAACTTTTTTCTGATGCAAACATGTTTACATCGAACATGGCAACAAAAAAGTATGCATACGCATTGTATATTGTTCATAATTGATATGGATGTAGATTAAGCACATGCATTGTATTTGATTTGGTACCATTGTTGGCATACCTTTTGGAAGATTGTACTTCAGTTTCCTTAGATGTGGCACATAAGGATTCATCCTTGTGTTCAACTTGTCGATTTTTTTTTTCAATGTAGCAATGCAGAGAATACAATGGACATGAAGGAAAGTTGCTATGTAGGCACACATGTAAAAAAGATGGAATACAATTTTATTTATTTCAAGGTAGCAGCATAGGAAATACAATTGACATGAAGATAAGTTAATATATAGGAAGATATGTAGTATCTACAAAAAACAAATGAGCTACAAATCAGTAGAATAAATATACATAGAATAAATGAAAACAATGGAATATGGAACACGGGTAGAAGTATGCATCTTTGTATGTCTTCTTCTACATTTTTAGTTAAGAGTTATTTGTCTTGTGTAATTTTTCTATTTGTTTCAATGAAGGAAAGTACAAAACATATTGAACATGAATGTAAGTTGGTATGTAAGGAAAATACAAGGAATATGTACATATAGTAAACTAGAATCAAAGGAATAGAGTAACAAATAGTGTTAAAAACATCTACGTTTGTTTTTCTTGATCCATATCTGTGTCTGTATAGAATTTGTTTCTGTCCAAAATCTATTACAAACTAGGAAAAACTAAGAAGTTGGATGATTCTAGCTGAATAATTTGTTTTTTTGCAACAAGTTAGCCAAATATGCTTTGAGACATAGAAATATGATTTTGTAATATGTTTGATGTATATATAATAATTCAAGTACAATATTAATTGTATTGTGATCGGACCAGTATGTGTCTAAGATAAAGAGATTGTATTGTGAAATGGGCAAATTTGACCATACATGGTAAATAAGTGTGTTTTGTACATGGTTTATCTTATCCAAAAGAAAGAAGAGACTATAATTTCACATGTAGTTTTCCAATTCTTTTGTTCTGGCATTATTTTGTAGCATGTCAATATTGAAGTCTCCTATAATGATAATTTTTTCATTCATATGTAAATGTTGTAATTCATTTGAAAGAACATTCAATATGTTGGACAATGGTGCATGCAGAGCAACATAGAGATTCAAGATTGCAGTTTCTGATTCAGGGAAGATTACTTTTTCTAGCACCATCTCAACATTGTTTTCTTCGAAATTCATATGCTGCAAAATTTTTACATGTTTTTTCACTAATATCATCACTCCATGTGTAATGTAACTTGATATGCAATTGTGATTTGGAAATTGCTTGTTTTGCATGAATAATGTCATATATGTTTCCTGCAATAAAAAAATATTGGATTGCATTGTGTCATATTCATTGAGGATATCATCCATATGTGCATGTAGGATGCGCATGTTAAGTGAGAGAATTGCTACAGATGATTTTTTTTGTATGGATTGGTAATCATACTATAGATTCCATTTTTCACTATTCCTAAAGTATTGCATCTCAATATCAACTTTATGTTTGAATTTGAAGTTATCTTTTGTAAGAGCGCTTAGCAAATACAAGGATTCTATACTTCTGACATGGGACAATGCTGTGTATGCAAGTCCATGTATTCGAATTCCAGCAGGGTCGAATGCAACACTATCAAGTGTTAGCCCTTGTGATCTTTGGACTATACATGCACATGCAAGTTTAATTGGAAACTGTTTTCGAATCTCTAGTTGACATGTCTTTTCCGATGTTGATACTGGTTTTGATATTCATAAGATAGGTGTCCAATCACGCACAATGTTTGAATTGTATAGATAAGCTAACTTGTTTGCTTCTCGGTGGCCAATATGCGGCTCATGGAACTTAATCTAGAGCACATCAATTTATTTTGTTCTGGTATAATCTTGAGTATTCCATCTGCACCATTCACCAATCCATCATGTGAATCATAGTTGCAGGCAAAGTTGCGAAGGTACATTGATGACATGGTACATTGCCATAGTTGTCTTCTTCAAGGTCAATTGAATTGATGATGATATCATTACCAGGCATGAGCGATAACATGTTCCTATTATTCATTGAAACATCCATATTCGTGTAAAACATGTAAGGGAAGGTTGGGTCTGTTGGTGCAGGTCGCATGCACCTTGAATTGATATATGTTAAGTCATCACATGTTTGTCTGTTTGTCCACATTCTATTCAGAATTGCAATAAATGTTTCATCTGTCTAGCGCATTGTAGTATGTAATTCAAAGAATTTTATATAGTCTTTCCAAAGGTCATGCTCCATTGTTTCCATATTGACCGTAGGTTGTTCAAATATCAAAGAATCTTGGATGGGTTGCATCTGGTAATGATACCACAGAATATCATGTCAATGTCCCCAAAGTATTTGGTGTGCACGTGTTTTATGTTTCTCAGTCGATTGTCAATGGAATATAAGAAGCGACTTCCATTCAAAGATGCCTTATCTATGAAGACAATTTGTAGTTTGGCATAAATCTTAGACAAGGTATCTAACATTTTCTTGCTGAGTGGAAGAAAATGTGACTTTTTAAAAGGCATTAAAAATGCAGAGTGGACTATTGTTCCACCTGCATTAAATGCAAATTTTCCCGTGTATGAAACTATTAGTCCCTTTGGTTTCATAGGGTCAGTCGAATTGTTTGAATCATATATGCATATAAGCATTTGGAATAATGATTTTTCTATGAATGTCTTGTATGTTCCTGCCTCGCCTGTAAGAAACAAGTGCACAAGAGTGTGCATGTTTAAGTGTTTTTTAATTGCAATGTCCTTTATGATTACTTGTTGTTCTCAATTCAATGGTCGTCTAACTCTATAGTATTCATTATTTTCAATAAATAAAGGATGTTTTGTGACTTAAAAGCCAAGATTGATACGTTTTTCAATGGTGGCTACTCGAGGACAAGGAAAATATGCTTGCAAGTCATAGGACTCACAGAGATTTCTAGTTGTTTTATGGTTTGTCAATGTCTCATCAACATTGTCATGGTTTTATAGTTCATGAAATGCACTTTCTAAATCACCCCATGTTGGATTAACATTGTATGTAAATCTAGATTCATTGGTTCGTATTGTAGTCTCATAAGCAATATATGCAACTTCCCATGTAGGGAAGTTATGTTTTAATGTGTTTTCATTTTGATCAAATGGAACGTACAACAATACTTTTTCTCTACAATAGTTTTCATAGTCAGTGTGTTTGTTGTATTTGACAAAGTGTATTACATTTGGTTTTTTTCTTTTTGATATGGGTGTACCATTTGTTTTCTAATGCGATACGAACTCTCCTAGGAAGATATGCTTAAGAGGAGATGGAAACAGGAGGTAATAATCAATAATAGAGTGACACATCACATCCTCTAAAGTATTAGGCTCTTGTTCTAGCAAATACAGTGGTTTAAGCAAAAACATGAGTTTCTCAAGTGGAGATGTGTTTATGAATACACATTTCCTTGAACTACAGTTCAGAGGTAGGGAAAGTGCAATGTGGACTGCTTGTTGAGAAAATGTTTGTTGAATATTAAGTAATGTATTTCCAAGTGTACGTATCTTTTTCATAGCATCAATATGTCTTTTTTCATGTTCTCTGCGTATTCTTCTGAATGCACTTGTCATAAATTAACCTTTGTCATGTACGAAGTACAATATGAAGCTACAACATATGCATTGAGGACATATTGTGCATCTGTATTTGCATTCCACATAATTGGCATGTCCTTGGAGAAACTGTTGTTCCAAACATGTGAATGTTTTTGTTTAAGGAAAATTGTTGGTTGTTTAAGTGTAGATTGTATTGCTTGGATGTACTCATCTCCTTTTAGATTTATTTCTGCCAAGAAGTGTTCGAAGTTCATTAAGCCATCAAAGTCTCATTGTTCTAGAAATGCGAACAAAGATATATATTTCTCAATGAGAACACTGTCCTCTAAACTAATTGGTTCTATGATTCTTATTGTTCTCATTGGTGGCATAAGGAAGTTGTATCTGCAATGTGATTTTTTTCATTTTTTACAGCTTCTTGTATGATAATGTCTATGAACTTTGGCAAGTTCTGGATCCAAATGATATGTGTTGCATGTTATGTATTTTTCCAGAAATTGCTCGATCTGTGATTTGTTGTCATTTCCATAGACCGATGCACCCTCTATCCATAACAGTGCATGGTCATGCTCACTCCCTCTATTCTGGAATTCAGTCACAAAATAGTACTCCAATATTTTTTCGAAGAATGTTTCATCATGACATATCAATTGCCTCAAAGCATTTATTCTATGTCTATAGTAATGATTACATGTGATTGGGTCATTTCTTATGAGATATTCAATGTCATCATTTTCCAATGTATCAGTTTGTTTTTTCCTTTTCCTTTTCCTATACAATGCAGACACTGTAGCCACCAATGGATCCCAATGATGCTCTGCAAATATCAAGTTGAAAATATAGTTTTCGGATCATTGAAAATACAGTTTTCTTATTTTGTTGCAAGTAATTAGGTGAGATGCAAATGTTTTTGAAATCTATGTATCCAATATCAGATTTTAGGATTGTTTCTAGGTTTGCTTTGTACTTGACATCTCTGGCCAATAACTATATTCCTTGTAGCTAGCCTTTTCTTATTCGTACCCACATGCAAGAGAGAACTTGATAAATTATTATGCACATTGTTTTGAAAAAAAAAATTGATATGTGACAGGAGAAGTCATTGCTTGAATGTAATAGTTCCCAACGAGCTATTGTTTGGTAGCTGAATCGTTCTGTGATGTCACTGGAACATGGATCTCCATAGAACAGTGTTGGAAAGTTTATTTCCTTAGAAAATTTGTCCTTGAATATTCCAAGTAGACATTGCCCTTCAACAAGTGCAATTTCGACAATCCTGTCTTGCAAGTCATGAATGCATTGTGAGTTAGTGAATCCATGTATCAATGTTTCAGCAGGTCTTTCATTCTCTGATTCATCGCTTGTATCAAATTCACTAGTAGTGTCAAAAGTATGTGCAGAGTTGTCATTTCCTTGTTCAAGAACATTGTTCTAGTTATCATTTATACAGATGTTCTGTGCTTTGTAGAGGGCCCTAGAACATAGTTATTTTAATGCTTTCATGACAATGTGCACACACACTTTACCTATCTGGTATGCATTCTTGTATTTCAAATGTTGTTTGAGAGATACAACAATTGTCATCGTATCATTAATGAATTGTGGAAGGGATTTTTGCACAACATCTAGTTGGATAGGCACATTAATACTTGATCCTGTTAAGCCAATTTGGGGTCGTTTATAGCCCCAGGGTTTGATTTGTGAAAATGCAGTTCATAGAGACACGAGTCTCTCTTCAAGTTTTGTAAGTTTACTTACATCTGGTAGTGGTTTGTTACATCTTATTTGGTCAGGCGTTGCAAAGTGTGGCAATTTTCCATTTTCAAGTGATCGTTTGCATGAAAGACAAATATTGCCACTGGAAAATGTTATATCATTTAGTGTCAAGCCAAGGTATTATTTTTGCAAGTCAGGGGTGAAATACTTAGTGTTTTTTGAGAAATTCAATTGCTCGCAAATTGCACATGCAATGGAAGGAGTGTCTTTAATTTATTTCATGTAGATCTGTTTTGCATCTCTCTTCCCTAGACAAGCATGTGTAGCAAGTGTTTGTTGGTTTTCAATGCTAGCAGTGCATGGTGTTGGCTCTAGGCCATGATATGTGATTTTTCCCTCTCGGTCAATATCATGAAAAATGTGGGATATGTAGCTGCACCTTTTTCTCTCATGTATCTGTTTTTTCAACATGTGGTAGGTTAACTTATGGTTGCCACTATAAACTAGTTTCACTTGTTGACAATCCATGTTGAAGGTGGAATCAACATTTGTTATGAGCATTTCCTCCTCACCATCTCGATGCTGCAAATGGTGATGTTCTTTTTCATTGGACATGTGATGTTT
>JASDQU010104558.1:381973-452086 GCA_032191745.1 Picea mariana | reverse complement strand
GATACACCGAGATTCTGATAAGATTCCATCAGAGTTTCCTGCCGGGAATTCTAACCTGCCGGCAGTTTTGAAGCATGGTTTCGCACTGCAACTCCCAAGTACAATTTGGCAGCATCTGAACTAGTAGAAACACCGCCACGTGGAATATCAATGGTGACTGGACAGTCCAGCAAGGCACCGTAGACGTCGATGGCCGAGGATTCATTAAAGAGGAATCTGGAAACGACAGAGCTCTGACACGTCAGCACGGCTTTTTCTGTTTTCACGAGATCAAAAATAAAATTAATTAAAAAATCGCCGCCGACTCAAACCCTGGCAGGAACAATGATGGCGGGTGTGGCGGGGGTGAAAATAATCCCTCGGGTAACGAGAGGATGGATATGATGTTTTTACCGAGGGTTAATAGGAAAAATATAATTTACTTGCGGAAAAAGAGCATCGTTCATTTGTCCTGTGCCTGCATCGTCCTGGAAGCTGCGCCAGTGTGCGACGGACTGCTGGGATGTTAGTGATATGGCCGTGAACGGCCGACCGCGGGCAGCATTATTGTTGTGGTGGTGTTCGAGAGAGAGCGCTACAGGAGTTTCCTTGGCGTTTGAACTTTGAAGACTTGGCTGGAGACAGAAATGGCGTCGTAAAGGTAAGGATATTTGAATGTTGTTAGTTTAATGCTTGCAAATGATCTGTCTGGTTTAGTAATCTGTACCTACGTTTGTTTTTTGTCCCTCAGAATTCTGCACAGCTGCGCTTTTCTTAGTTTTCTTTTTTCTTTTATTATGCGCGTCGCTGTTTTGTAAATTCTTAGTTTTAAAATTCGTGGTTTATTCTGTGAAAATGAGAGGCTTCCATGGAAATTTAGAGTCGATACATGCTGTTATTTTGTGAAACACAACTTTCCTACCAAATTTTTTTGCTTAAAATTTCTTACGGAAAGCTTTTTTAAATGCAACTGCGCCGGTTCTTTTGAATATTAGCCTCGATAGCTGTTATTTTGTGAAATGCAACGTTTCTACGAAATTTCTTTGCTGAAAATTTCTTACCTCTATAGCTGTCATTTTGTGAAATGCAACGTTTCTACTTGATTTTTCTGGTTAAATATTCTGTTTTCCATGAAACTGCACCGCTTCTCTTAAATATGCCTCGATCGCTGTTATTTTGTGAAATGCAACGTTTCTTCTTTGATTTTTCTGATTAAGATTTCCTGCCGATAGTTGTTCTCCATAAAACTGCTGGGTTTCTCTTAAGTTTAGCCTCATAGCTGTTACTTGCTTTTTCTACTTAAGCTTTTTGTAGAGAGATGTTTGCCTAAAACTGCGTCGTTTCTCCTAAATATTACCCTCGATAGCTGTTCTTATCTGAAATCCAACGTTTCAACTTTCTACATGATTTATCTGCTTAAAATTCCTTACAGAGAGATGTTCCTATGAAACAGTGCCGTTTTTCATAAATTTTAGGTTCGATAGCAACTATTTTGGGAAATTCCACGTTTCTACTAGATTTCTATGCCTAAGATTTTATAGTGATAGATGTTTTCTGTGAAACTGCGTCGGTTCTCTTCAAATTTAGCCTCGATAACTGTTATTTTGTGAAAAACAACGTTTCTAATCGATTTCTCTGTTCAAAATATCTGACGGAGAGATGTTTCGGTGAAAATGTGCCGCTTCTTTTAATTTTTATCCTTGATAGCTGTTATTTTGTGAAATACGCAGTTTCAACAGGTATGGATAGGTAGTTTTCTGACAATGGGTGGTTTCTATTTGAATATTTGTAGGGATAGCTGTTTTATTTCCGTGGTTTTGCTAAAATAAGCGGTTTCTGCTGGGGTTATGATCCATACCGATTTTCGTTTTTTATATTTATTGTACTATTGGAGTTTCTGTTAAAGTGTTTCCCGGGAGTATGTTATTACGATTGGATTTTGTTTGTTCCTTGCATGCAGTAAAATACCCCTGCGAAATAGAACTATCTTTTCAGCGTGAAATACCCCTGCGAAATAGAACTATCTTTTCAGCGTGCTTATAGTTGTTGTTTTTGACACTTGCAAATGCGAAACTGCGTTATTGTTAGCTGGCTTACTGTTTCGGTTCCATATATTTTATTATGGAGATTATTTTCGTCTTGGATTCTTCCAAAGTTCGAAACGCTTCTGGATGTGATTTTGTTCAGCAAGTTTTTGCAAAATGTTTTACCATACATTGAAGGTTTATTTTGCCCTCTAACATCATTTCAGCTTTTAAATATTTTTAAAGATTGCATTTCCTGTCTTGATTAATGTTTGCAAACGCCACTTTTCTGGAGTCTCCAAGGCATTTATCTTCTCAAATATCTTTCTGTTTAATCCTAGGTCAATGCAGCTAGTATCATCTGGTTAAAGGTATTTCTTAGATAGTTTGTTTCTCGAATGTGTTCAAGCGCAATTATGCCGTCAATACTGCAACTTAACTTCTTTGAATTTGTCTTCAAGCAGGAGTTGGATGCAGCTCGATGAGCTGAGGGTTGATATTCCAACCTCGTTGAACACTAATTTGGTTCACTTCGTGGAATTAAAGATATCTTGTGATCTTGTAAGTAATTTTTTTTGCCGTTTCTAAACAATTTGTGATGAATTTTCCAATCAGATACTTAGGTCTTTTGACCTTGTGAATCGCCTTAAATGTTTTTGAAGCTGACAAGTCTCCCGTTGTTTGTATACTTTCAGACAATACTGTGCCGAGCAAGCAACTTACTGTCTCTTTAAAATCGGTGTATATTTACACAGGTCGGACTGCAGTTTCTTTCAAATGACACAGGTCGGTGCATGCACAATGCCTAATCGCCTTAAATGTTTTTGAAACTAACAAGTCTCCCTTAGTTCGTATACTTTCAGACAATACTGTGCCGAGCAAGCAACTTTCCGTCTCTTTAAAGTCGGTGTATATTTACACAGGTCGGACTGCAGTTTCTTTCAAATGAAACAGGTCGGTGCATGCACAATGCCTAATCTTTTCCTCCCAACCGGCCCTCGACAATTCGTATGGATTTTGTCTACTATATTGCTGTGCGGATCGCTCATTAGCACAGGCTGTACTCAAGACTTTCAAGCTTTGACCAGCTTGAAAAAGTGCTTCACAAACCAAACTGTGCTCACTGACTGGCTGGAAACAGACTCCTCTCCTTGTGCATGGACGGGCATACAGTGTATGCAGGGAAGGGTTTCTTCCCTGGATTTATCTTTCATAACGCTGCAGGGAACCATATCCCCTGCAGTAGGAAACCTGACATTTTTGCAGAGCCTGAACTTGAGCAGCACTGCACTGACAGGGAAACCACCTTCACAGCTCTGGGGTCTCCCAAGACTAGAATATCTAGACTTGAGCAGCAATAATCTCTATGGTGTGCTGCCCCCGGAGATTATTAATCTCGTCAGTTTAAAAGCTTTAGTGCTGAATGGAAACGGTTTCACCGGAAGCCTACCTTCGCAGCTAGGCCATCTTAATAACCTGTCAAAGCTATTTTTAAGTGGTAATTCATTCTCCGGTAGCCTTCCTACCGAGCTCGGCAATCTTGAAAAGTTAAAGTATCTTGATCTCAGTTCCAATATGTTTTCTGGTAGCATTCCTCCTCAGCTGGGGAATTTGTCAAAACTGTTATACCTGGACGCCAGTGTAAATTTCTTCTCTGGATTTTTCCCTGCTGAATTTGGCCAGCTTACTAATTTAATCACTCTGGATCTCACTGATAATGCACTATCCGGATCGCTGCCAAAAGAAATTGGGGGCATGGCAAATTTGGTCGGTCTGTGGATAGGATCAAACTCATTCAGTGATGAAATACCAGCTGAAATTGGCAAGCTTGTTAAGCTTAATATATTAGATTTTCGGGGCTGTAAGTTCAGTGGAAACATTCCTTCAGAAATTGGAAACCTTAATTCTCTGACGAAACTTGACCTCTCAGAGAATTACCTTGAAGGATCATTGCCAGACAGCATTGGCCGTTTGCACAACCTTTTGTATCTAATGACTACAATTAATGGATTAAGTGGGTGGATTCCAACCACAATTGCCAATTGTATGAAATTGCAGGTATTAGATTTGTCATTCAATGCACTGTCTGGGCCGCTCCCTGATGATTTCGCAAATCTGGAGTCAATTCTGAGTTTTATTGTTGAGGCAAATCTTCTGACGGGACCTCTTCCATCCTGGCTTGGTAGATGGAGAAGAGCAACTTCTATAAGGTTATCCAAAAACCAGTTTGAGGGTCATTTGCCTCGGGAATTGGGCAACTGTTCATCTCTCAGAACATTGGCAATTGATGCTAACAAGCTCAATGGATCAATACCTTCAGAGCTTTGTCATGCCAAGAGCCTAGCATCTCTCTCTCTGTCACTGAATCAGTTTACAGGTAGCATAGATGACACTTTCCGAGAGTGCATGAATTTGACAGACTTGTTATTGGATGGGAACAATTTGTCTGGAGATATTCCTGGCTATCTTTCAAGTCTTCCTTTGGTCACCTTAGACATGGCACACAATAATTTATCTGGAAATTTACCAGATGAGCTTTGGAGTTCACAAACTTTGCTTGGAATATCACTCAGCAATAACTTCCTTGTGGGTGGGTTGTCTCCGTCCATGTCTACTGCCAGCATTCTCCAGAGGTTGCATCTCGATAACAATTATTTACAAGGATTTATTCCTAAAGAGATTGGAAGGATGAAGAATTTGACAAATTTATCACTTAATGGCAACAGGCTCAGAGGCAAAATTCCTCCTGAACTTTTTGACTGTGTCAATCTTGTGGCTGTTGATTTGGGAAATAATGATTTGTCTGGTACAATTCCAAGAAAGATTGGGCAGCTAGCAATGTTGGATAGCCTTGTTCTTTCTCATAACAAGCTTTCTGGTTCCATTCCAGGTGAAATTTGTGGTGGATACAAGGAAATATTCCCATTACCTGATTCCGAGTTTACACAGCACCATGGACTGTTGGATCTTTCATGGAACAATTTGACTGGTAGCATTCCTGAGCAGATTGGGAATTGCGGCGTGGTAGTTGAGCTAAATTTACAGGGAAACCTGCTTACTGGTCATGTTCCTCGGCAACTTTCTTGGCTTGCAAATCTGACTTTGCTAGATTTGTCCTTCAATTTTCTTAGTGGACCCATTTTACCTGATTTCGAGAGACTCCAAAACCTTCAAGGTCTGATTTTGTCTCATAACCAGTTTTCTGGTAATATTCCTGTAGGTTTAGGAAGGATTTCAGGCCTTGTGAAGCTTAATTTAACAAATAATAAACTTACGGGCCCCTTTCCTGCAGCTCTTGGAAATCCGAAAAGTCTCACTCATTTAGATTTGAGCAACAACAATCTCACCGGGATTCTTCTACCATCATCTTTTCCAAATCTGGGCATTCCTTTATTGTTTTTGGACTTGAGCAATAACAAATTTACAGGGACTATTCCAAATTCTATAGGAAATCTATCTTCACTAGTGTTCTTTGATGTTCATAACAATAGTCTTACTGGAAGCATTCCTGCAGAGATGGCTAACCAAGCCTCACTGATGTACTTAGACCTGTCCTCCAATCATCTTGAAGGTAGCATTCCTCCCAACTTGTGTAAGATTTTTGGTCTTGAATTCACAAACTTCTCAGAAAATGCATTAGTGGGAGAGATTCCCGAGAGTTGCGAGAACTTTTCTTTGTCATTCCTTGCCAATCCGGGATTATGTGGGCATCCAACTGGTATTCTGTGTCCCTCGGCAAAGTATCTTCCAGGATCCTGCTTGAGCAGAGGTGCTGTATGGGGTATTGCAATAGGGAGTACATTTTCATTCCTTTGCTCGATATTGGTCGTTATTAGGTGGAGTATGTCGAGACAGGAGGCTTTGGTGAAAAATCCAGAGAAAACAATGCTTACAGGTCCTCTTGAACCCAGTGATTATCATTTTTCGAAAAAGATGAAGGAGCCTCTTAGTATCAATGTGGCAATGTTTGAAAGGCCTCTGTTGCGCCTTAACCTAACTGATATTCTAACAGCAACTCATAACTTCAACAAAACCAATATTATTGGGGATGGTGGGTTTGGCACTGTCTACAAAGCTGTTCTTCCAGAAGGCAGGATTGTAGCTGTCAAAAAGCTAAGCCATGGGCTTGGACAGGGTAACCGTGAGTTCCTAGCGGAGATGGAAACTATTGGAAAGGTGAAGCATAGGAATCTAGTATGCTTACTTGGTTACTGCGTTTTGGGGGAGGACAAGTTTCTGATTTACGAGTATATGGAGAATGGCAGTCTTGATTTGTGGCTCCGTAATCGCGCAGATGCTGTTGAGGTCCTTGACTGGCCAAAGCGGTTCAAGATTGCCATGGGTTCTGCACAAGGTCTAGCATTTTTGCATCATGGTTTCATTCCCCACATTATTCACAGGGATATTAAATCGAGCAATATCCTTTTAGATGGGTCATTTGAACCCAAGGTTGCTGATTTTGGCCTTGCCCGTCTCATAAGTGCATATGACAGTCATGTAAGCACAAATCTTGCCGGAACCTTCGGTTATATTCCTCCTGAATATGGGCAAAGCTGGAAGGCAACGACTAGGGGGGATGTTTACAGCTATGGAGTGATTTTGCTGGAATTGTTAACTGGTAAGGAACCTACAGGTATGGAATTCAAAGAAGGGGAAGGTGGCAATCTTGTGGGATGGGTGAGGCATATGATCAAGATGGACGAAGTAGAAGAGACCCTGGATCCCTTCATCTCTCGCGGGCCTGGGAAGTCTCAGATGCTGCAAGTGCTACATTTAGCAGAATTGTGCACGTCGGAAGATCCAGGGAAGCGCCCCACAATGGTAGATGTAGTCAAGCTCTTAAAGGTAATTGACCCAGCTGAACAGAGAGTTAACCTTGATTCTTGATTATGTCTGTTCCTATCCTTTTACTATCAGCAAAAAAGGAAAACCAGGTGCCTTTCAAACACTTCTGTTTCATTTATTGAAATTGCAATCAGAACACATGAATAGTGACAATGTTATGTGGGGAGGGTAATCTTCCTTTTCAGTATCACTTAAGTACATAAATAGTTTTTCCCTTTTAAATTATAGTCTGTCAAAAGTGTAATAAAATATGTCCAAATAAAAATTGTTTTATAAAACTAGAGGTTTCTGTTGGGGAAGACAGTCTCAGAGCCACCCTTTTTATACTTTGTCATCCTTACGGGTTTTCGTTCTTCTTTGTTTCTTACCATAACTAAGAAGCAAGAACATGAACTAAGTAACAGGACATGGCCTCAAAGTCTGTGTCCGTATCCCACGTGTCGGACATGGATACCCTAAGACAGTGTTTGACACTTGTTTTGAATATAGGACATGTGTTCTAGCCGTGTTTTACTTATTTGATTTAAAAAAAACATTTTTCATTGTTATTTTTTCGGTCAGATAGATGGAAAAAGAAGTGTTTTGTAAATGTTTTATTTTTTTTTTTAAATTGAATATTTGTATTTGTATTTTTTTTTTATGTTTTTTTCATAATTTTTTTAATATATATATATATATTTAATGTATATATAAAATGTGTTTAAAAAATGAGACAAGTGTTTTTAAATGTTTTAGTTTCTTAAAAAAAAATTGAATATTTATATTTGTATTTATTTTTTATTTTTTATTTATAATTTTTTTAATATATATATATATATATATATATATATATTAATGTATATATAAAATGCCTCTCCATATGTTTAGAGTCCATGTATTTAGTATCAACTTATTTTTTTTGTTCTTTCTGTTTCGTTGATGTTTTATTTTCTAAACAAAATTAATATTTGTATTTATTTTTTATTTATAATTATATATATATGATGATGATTAAAGTTCATTAAGATTTATTTGGTTTATCGGATCTTAAGAGGGTAAGTGATTATTTAGAATTTTGTTTCTGTGCTCGAAAAGCATTAAGAGAAGCTTTCCAAGATCACCATACTTTTGTTGAGTTAAGAGGTTAGAAAGGTTGGTAGTGTGATCAATATTTGAAAATGAAATCTAATATGAGTATAGGTTGAACAATCTAAGAGAAAGTGTTTTTCATCTTCAACTTTCTTAGTATCACAAAGGTGACACACTCTTTCATCATATATATATATATATATATATATATATATATATTAATATTAATATATATATAAAATGCTTCCTCCATATATTTAGGGTCCATGTGTTCAGTATAAACTTATTTCCTTGTCCTTCTTGTCTCATATAACTTAAGTTGAAGACAGAAACTATAAACCTTATAACAATTTGAACTTTAAACTATTCTGATCTTATCTCTATTGGTTAAATGAATTTATTGATTAAATGTATTTATGGCAAAATAAACTTATCCTCAAGCAAAAGGAGAGCTCTATCAAAATGGACACTTCTAACATTGGCAAATCAAATTTTTATCTACTCTAGCAGCCCAACTCTATTTAGTAAAACATTTCAAAACAACCCACGGTGATTTTAATTTTAAGCTGCCCAACTGTATTTAGTGAAACATTTCAAAACAACCCACGTTTTGATTAAGAAATTTTTATCCAGTCTAACAACCCAATTATATTTAGTAAAACATTTCAAAACAACCCACATTTTGATTTTAATTTTAAGCTGGAGAAGCTTAGGACTTGAGCCTCCTTGCTTTACAGATACCAACAGCATGTCAGCATTTTAGCACACCCCATATTCATTAAATACCCACATTCTAGCCTGGTTTGAGTATAAACAATGACACTCAAGATAACAAATATAGGATCACTGTCCTAGTGATGGGGTTCAAAATATATCCAATTTTACAAAAAGAACTTAGGTGTTTAAAATGAAAATTCCACGAAGTACATTTATATTTTTCATAGTAAATTCTGTGGATGGAAATCTACCCAACTAGCAAACATTATATGGGAGATTTATGGAACCATAAAATGTTACAAAACAAAATAACTTAGGCTTTAATGGAGTTTAAAATGAAAATTCCACGAAGTCCATTTATTTTTTTCACAGAATTTTCTGTGGATGGAAATGTACGCAAATAGCAAACGGTATAGTGGGAGATTTATGTAACCATATAATGGATGTTTGTTTAATTGCATTTTAGTTCTACATACAATTTTTTTTCCATAATATTATTATTTTTTTTTTCAAGAAAATTCGCTCGAAATTATATTGATGTATAATTTAATTTATATCTATAAGAAATATTTAATCAAACCAGCATACAGGTTGCAAGCAATGATTCTTAATCAACCAGCACACACGCTGTAAAGCACAGATTCTTAATCAACCAACACACATGCTGCAAAATGTGAGACAAAACCAGGGATAAACCCCAACAAAAAATCGAAAAGGATCTAAACCAAAGTCGCACGCCCACAAAGGGCCTCAAAGTGTTTATTGATCCAGGAGCATCTCCCACATCAAGTGAGCCAGCGCGAAAGCGGAAGACAGCTGGACAAGCCAGCACAAATTTTGAAATAACCTTAAAGTTGTTGCGCGTTCTTAAATGAGCCATTAAGAAAAGGTGCACTTGTATATTGAAATGGACCTTGAGCGGATAGCTCTCGTCCTTAGTAGGTAGAGGCATTTAAGATAGTTAATGCAGGGAGATAGGATTTTAATTCTAGGCTAGACAGTTGTAGAGCGCAAGAGGGAAACGGGATATAGACACCCTCATTGTGCATTTGTATTATTATTGAAATCAGAGAAGGAAGAAGAGCATATAGAGAAGCTGTGTAAAGACACCCATGTACAGATATTTGGATTAATAGAAGAAAGCTTTGATTCAAATGCATGGTTTGTGTTGTTCTTTGTGTGTTGATGTTATGCTCATGAATGTTTGCTTCCTGTTACACATTTGATTTTATATGCTGTGTATATGATTTCATGTTTGAATTGAAGTTTGAAGAGGAAGAAGGAATGAGTATCAATTGTTTCTCTATCTGAGCCAGAGGATTCCTGCAAGGAGTGCAGTTGAATAGTCCGCCAAGAGTGCGTTGACAGAGGGTTCAGATAGAGATAGCTTTTGTTCTCATTCATCCCAAAGACGTAGTTGGGCACAGAAGCCGCGCAAGGAGTGCGCAGGCCGGTAAAAGTCTCAGGGTTGCGAACCTGAGTGAAGCGTTGAGAGACTGCTGCTGCAGGTGTGTGCAGAGTCGAAGGATTTCATCACTTAAACGTGTTGGAGGGTCGCCGCAAGGAGTGTGCGCCAGGAGTCTTTTCTAAGGCTAAGAGTCATCGCAAAGCTCATGAAGGATAGGCCTTCGGATTTGTTGAAGGATAGCACGGAGAAGTTGTGTCTTGAAGTTTGGCAAGAAAACGTCGCAAGTTTGCACGCAGAGGAAACAAGTTTTCATGGAGGAAGACTTGGTTCATTTCATATGATTCATCGGGAAAGATAGACGGGCGGAATTCTCCAAGGAGAATCCGCGAATTTCCGTGGGTCGTTAGATCTTGCACAGGGGCAGGGTAGATACGACGTCAGATTCTCTAGAGGTTTAAAGCCTAGGAGGAGCAGAGCCGTCGATCCGAGTCACAAGGGTTGTTGGATCTACACGCATATCATGCATCGGGGTTTCGTGGATTGAAACTCCAAAATATTGCAATGGAAATCGCGATATTGCGATATGCGATATTCTGACGGCAAGTGGAATAGTGTGGGCCATAGCGGAGTTGGCGAGTGGAGGACAGGTGGCACAAGTCATCGGAGTTTTGTAGCGAGAAGACCCGAAACCTTGACATCAGGATTTGCGAAATAGCGAAATCCGAAATCTCGACGAGGTGACAAGGGGTGGAAAAGTCAACTCGCGCGTGTGTCGGTTAATCGGCATATCGGGTATCGGGAGTCGGGGAACCGAAGTGTTCGACATCGCGAGGGGCGAAATCGCGATAGAGCAAGTCCCGATAGGAGAAGGAAAAAGTCAGCGTTGACTCATATCGGTGTTTGGGTATTCGTGGAACCAACACTCGACCACTTGCCTTTGAATTCGCGAAGTCGCGAGTTCCGATTCCTCGATAAGTAAAGAGAGGGGGATCGCGCGAGGAGATCTGTGGGTGCAGATTTCCCGATAGGGAAATAGAAGAACCTTGGTGTTCTTCGGGTCGAGGAAAGAGGAGATCCTGTGAGCGGCGTGCTTGCAGGTGCGTATGTGTCAGTTTGGTATCATAGCACATATTGTTCTTTGCTTTCTGTAGCAAAGAAGAGAAGAATTCGCCATGCCACTGAGAAGAGATAGACAATCACCCGATCCGGAGGATGGGGAAGCGCAGAGAAGAAGAGGCAGGCAGATGACTGATCCAGTCATGGAGAGACAGATGCGTGATCTACGAGCAAGACTCGAAGACATGGAGACAACGCAAAGACGCACAACTAGTGCAGGGGATCTTAGTGATTCCGAGAGCGAGATTGAGGCTGAACGTGAAGAAGAAGTTGCAGCCGAAGATGCATCAAACGAGCATTTGATCAAAGCTATTGCCAGGATGGGTGCAAGGGCAAAGATGGGCATCCCAGTTTACGAAGGGAATTTGGATGCAGAGGAGCTTCTAGATTGGATCATGGCTCTAGACACATACTTCGACTATGAAGATGTCGAAGAGGACAAAAAAGTCAGGCATGCTGTCACTAGACTGAAAGGACATGCAACATTGTGGTGGGATGAACTACAAGCTGACAGACGCTGCAAGGGCAAGCAAAAGATCAAGCGCTGGGACAGGATGATCGCGAAGATGAAGGCAAAATTCATCCCCAGAGACTATCAAATTACTCTGTTCAGGAGGATGCAAAACCTGAGACAGAAACTGATGAAAGTAAAAGAGTACACTGAGGAATTTTATAAACTGAACATCAGGGCAGGTCATCGGGAGAGCGATAATGAAAAAGTTGCCAGATACATGAATGGCCTGAGATATGATATCCAGGATGAGATGAGCATGGTTACCATCCGAACGGTGGAAGATGCTTATCAAATGGCTCTGAAAGCTGAGGAGAAGCTGAGCTGAAAGCAGAGTCAGAGGGGCCGAGGCAGAAGTCAGCCCAGAGGAAAAGTAGTTGCCCAAGACAAATATCAGAAGCCCAAGGAGGAATGGAAGAAACCTCAGACTCGCACAGAGAGAGGTGGGACCTCACAGAGAGGACCATATGTTGAACAGAGAGGGCAACATAATGAGCAGAGAGGAGATTATGCTGACAACAACACTTTTCCTCGTACTAGAGGTAGAGGAAGAGGAAGAGGTGGAGTAATCACATGCTTCACATGTGGAAAGAATGGACACAAGTCTTATGAGTGTCCAGAGAAAAAGCAGGAAACTGGAGAAACTCATATCGCCGAGGCACAAAGGCGAGATGTAGAGGCTGAAGACGCAGAAGGCGGAAGATCACTCATGATGCGAAAAGTCCTTTTGACACCGGAGAAAGAGGTGGAAAGTTCAGTCCAAAGGACCCGACTTTTCAGGATTGCTTGCAAGACCAAGGACAAGGTATGCAAGGTCATCGTAGACAGTGGTAGCACGGACAATCTCGTATCTATAGAGATGGTAGAGAAGCTGGAGCTGGAGACGACTGATCATCCAAGCCCATACAGAGTTTCGTGGCTATAGAAAGGACACCAGGTAACTGTTACTAAACAATGCTTGGTTGAATTCAAGATAGGTGGATATAATGATAAGATCTTATGTGATGTTATTCCTATGGATGTTTGTCATCTATTGCTGGGTAGACCATGGCAATATGACATAAATGTGATTCATGATGGGAGGATGAACACATACACCCTAGAGAAGAATGGGAGGACACACATGTTGCTTCCAATAAAGGATAAGGAGGTGAAGCCGGAAGTAAGCAACACAATACTTCTCATGAGTGGGAAGGAACTCCTTAATGAGGTTAAGAAGAAGGAGGATCCACAGTTCATTGTGGTTAGAAAGCCGAGGATTGTTTTGACTAGCACAAGAGTGGATGATTTACCAGAAGAAGTTCAGGAACTGTTGGAAGAGTTCGCTGACATCATAGTGGACGAATTACCTCGTTCGTTGCCACCGATCAGGAGTGTGAGCCATCATATTGATCTTATACCAGGGGCCAGTTTTCCAAACAAAGCCGCGTCTAGATTGACGCCGCAAGAGAATGAAGAGGTCAAAAGGCAAGTCCAGGAGTTGTTGGACAAAGGATTAGTCAGGGAAAGCTTGAGTCCATGTGCTGTTCCAACAGTACTCAGTCCGAAGAAAGACGGAGGCTGGAGGATGTGTACTGACTCAAGGGCGATTAATAAGATAACCATCAGGTACAGGTTTCCATTGCCGAGGATGGATGATCTGATGGATTGCTTGAATGGAGCAAAGTATTTTTCAAAGATTGATTTGAAAAGCGAATATCACCAGATTCACATGAGAGAAGGTGATGAATGGAAAACAACATTCAAGACAAACGAGGGTTTGTATGAATGGTTTTTTATGCCATTTCTCTTAACAAATGCGCGAAGTACCTTTATGAGGTTGATGAATGAAGTCCTGAAAGATTTCATCGGAATATTTGTTATCATATATCTGGATGATATACTGATTTTCAGTAAAACAGAAGCTGAACATCTGAAGCTTTTAGCCATTGTGATGAAAAGATTACAGCAAGAGAAGTTGCTGATAAACATAAAGAAGTCCTCATTCATGAAGACATAGCTCATTTATTTGGGATTTGTTATTTCAACAAATGAGTTGAGGATGGATCCAGATAAGGTGGAAGTGATTAAAAATTGGCCATCACCGAGGAACATTTTTGAGGTGAGAAGTTTTCATGGTTTAGCTAGTTTCTACCGAAAGTTCATTAGGAATTTCAGTGGAATTAGCGCATCGATGATGGATACAGTGAAGAAGCGGCATAAGTCTTTTCACTGGATGACAGAGGCTGAAAAGAGCTTCAAACTGTTGATAAGGAAGATCACAGAACAACCAGTTTTGGTGTTGTCGGATTTCCAGAAGACATTTCAGGTGAAATGCGATGCAAGTGGATTTGCAATCGGGGCAGTCTTAAGTCAAGAAGACAGGCCAATAGCGTATTTCAGCGAGAAGCTGAATGAGGCGAAATTCAAATACTCCACATATGATAAGGAGTTTTATGCTATCATACAGACATTAAAGAAATGGAGGCATTACTTAATCCCGAAAGAGTTTGTATTGTACAGTGAGAATCATGCATTATAGTTTGCGACTCAACAGGAAAAGTTGAATCAGAAACATGTCAAATGGGTTGAGTATATGCAGAATTTCACGTTTGTGATAAAACATATTTCTGGTACTGCTAACAAAGTTGCTGATGCTTTGAGCAGGAAGTGTTTGCTGTTGCAGGAGTTTCGAGTCAAAACATTGGGTTTTGATGACCTCAGGAACATGTACGCAGATGATCAGGATTTTGGAGAGGCATATGAAGCAGCTGAGAATCCAGTTCTCAGAGATAGAAGCCAGTGGGCTGAGTACATGATCCAGGAAGGATTGTTGTTCAAAGGCAATCAACTGTGTATTCCGAAGTGCTCCATGAGGGAGAATCTGCTGAAGGAGAAACACAATGGAGGATTGGCCGGACACTTCGGTCATGACAAAACATTTGCGAAGCTGAGCGAATCATACTTTTGGCCAGGAATGCGAGCAGATGTCAAGAGATTTGTAGACAGGTGTAGAATATGCCAGCGTTCGAAGGGAAGGAAGCAGAATGCAGGTTTCTATCAACCATTGCCCATACCAGAGAGGCCGTGGGATGCGATTAGCATGGATTTTGTATTGGGGTTGCCAAGAACGCAAAGAGGATTTGATTCAATCTTTGTGGTAGTGGATAGATTTTCCAAAATGGCACACTTCATTCCATGTCAGAAGACCAGCGATGCGACTCACATCGCAATTCTATTTTTCAAAGAGGTCATTCGACTTCATGGGTTGCCGAGAAGTATAGTTTCGGATAGAGATACGAAGTTCATAGGGCATTTTTGGAGGACCTTATGGAAGAAGCTGGGAACTAGTTTGGCATTTAGTTCAGCTTATCATCCTCAGACGGATGGACAAACAGAAGTGGTAAACAGAAGTCTGGGAGATTTACTGAGAAGCTTGGTGACAGAGCACCATAGCCAGTGGGACAGCATATTACCACAGGCAGAGTTCGCGTATAATGATTCAGTGAACAGGAGTACAGGACAGAGTCCATTTCAGATTGTTTATGGCATGTAGCCGAGAGGAATTTCTGAAATAAGGGATTCAGAACAGACTGCGACTAGGAGCGCTAGTGCAGAAGAATTTGCAGAAGTGATGAAAGAACTTCACAGCCAGGTGAAGCAGCGACTACAGAGTTCAAGTCAGGAGTATAAGCACAGGGTAGATCAACACAGAAGACAACTTCAGTTTGAGGTTGGTGATCTGGTTCTAGCACACTTGAGGAAAGAAAGGTTCCCGAGAGGAACATACAACAAGTTGAATATGAAGAAAATCGGGCCATGCAAGGTCTTGAAGAAATATGGGATGAACGCTTACGAGATTGAATTACCCGATGGGATCGGAATTTCTCCG
The DNA here is from genome assembly GCA_032191745.1 of Picea mariana. Taxonomy (NCBI): domain Eukaryota; kingdom Viridiplantae; phylum Streptophyta; class Pinopsida; order Pinales; family Pinaceae; genus Picea; species Picea mariana. Next base: position 436,547 of record JASDQU010104558.1, on the reverse strand, counting down.
ATATTCAATATCTCTGATTTGTACCCATACAGAGCTAGAGAAGTAGAGACTGGAGATGAGCAGCCAGTGATCCAATGGACAAAGCAGATGCCAGTTGCAGATAAACCACAGATGGAGTGCATACTGGATAAGAGAGTGAGCAAGAGGACCAGGCAAAAGCAATACTTTGAGTATCTGGTCAAGTGGAAGAATAATCTAGTTGAAGATGCCAGCTGGGAGAGTGAAACAGAGATTCAGAAGCATGGACAAACCGTGCAGGAGCTCATGGACAGGAGCCCATGAAAGTTTTCAAGCGAGGGAGTATGATGCAGGAGCATCTCCCACGTCAAGTGAGCCAGCGCGAAAGCGGAAGACAGCTGGACAAGCCAGCACGAATTTTGAAATAACCTTAAAGTTGTTGCGCGTTCTTAAATGAGCCATTAAGAAAAGGCGCACTTGTATATTGAAATGGACCTTGAGCGGATAGCTCTCGTCCTTAGTAGGTAGAGGCATTTAAGATAGTTAATGCAGGGAGATAGGATTTTAATTCTAGGCTAGACAGTTGTAGAGCGCAAGAGGGAAACGAGATATAGACACCCTCATTGTGCATTTGTATTATTATTGAAATCAGAGAAGGAAGAAGAGCATATAGAGAAGCTGTGTAAAGACACCCATGTACAGATATTTGGATTAATAGAAGAAAGCTTTGATTCAAATGCATGGTTTGTGTTGTTCTCTGTGTATTGATGTTATGCTCATGAATGTTTGCTTCCTGCTACACATTTGATTTTATATGCTGTGTATATGATTTCATGTTTGAATTGAAGTCTGAAGAGGAAGAAGGAATGAGTTTCAATTGTTTCTCTATCTGAGCCAGAGGATTCCTGCAAGGAGTGCAGTCGAATAGTCCGCCAGGAGTGCGTTGACAGAGGGTTCAGATAGAGATAGCTTTTGTTCTCATTCATCCCAAAGGCGTAGTTGGGCACAGGAGCCGCGCAAGGAGTGCGCAGGCCGGTAAAAGTCTCAGGGTTGCGAACCTGAGTGAAGCGTCGAGAGACTGCTGCTGCAGGTGTGCGCAGAGTCGAAGGATTTCATCACTTAAACGTGTTGAAGGGTCACCGCAAGGAGTGTGCGCCATGAGTCTTTTCTAAGGCTCAGAGTCATCGCAAAGCTCAGGAAGGATAGGCCTTCGGATTTTTTGAAGGACAGCGCGGAGAAGTTGTGTCTTGAAGGTTGGCAAGAAAACGTCGCAAGTTTGCACGTAGAGGAAACAAGTTTTCACAGAGGAAGACTTGGTTCATTTCATATGATTCATCGGGAAAGATAGACGAACGGAATTCTCCAAGGAGAATCCGCGAATTTCCGTGGGCCGTTAGATCTTGCAGAGGTGTAGGGTAGATACGGCGTCAGATTCTCTAGAGGTTTAAAGCTCAAGAGGAGCAGAGTCGTCGATCTGAGTCATGAGGGTCGTTGGATCTACACGCATATCGTGCATCGGGGTTTCGTGGATTGAAACTCCAAAATATTGCAACGGAAATCGTGATATTGCGATACGCGATATTCCGACGGCAAGTGGAATAGTGTGGGCCACAGCGGAGTCGGCGAGTGGAGGACAGGTGGCACAAGTCATCGGAGTTTCGCAGCGAGAAGACCCGAAACCTTGACATCAGGATTCACGAAATAATGAAATCCTAAATCCTGACGAGGTGACAGGGGGTGGAAAAGTCAACTCGCGCGTGTGTCGATTAATCGACATATCGGGTATCAGGAGTCAGGGAACCGAAGTGTTCGACATCGCGAGGGGCGAAATCCCGATAGAGCAAGTCCCGATAGGAGAAGGATAAAGTCAGCGTTGACTCATATCGGTGTTCGGGTATTCGTGGAACCAACACTCGACCACTTGCCTTTGAATTCGCGAAGTCCCGAGTTGCGATTCCTCGATAAGTAAAGAGAGGGGGATCGTGCGAGGAGATCTGTGGGTGCAGATTTCCCGATAGGGAAATAGAAGAACCTTGGTGTTCTTCGGGCCGAGGAAAGAGGAGATCCTGTGAGCGGCGTGCCTGCGGGTGCGTATGTGTCATTTATCTAGCACCGCACGCCCTCGAAGGACCTCAAAGTGTTGTAGAACACCGCATGCCCCCAGTGTGGACCTCAAAGCTCTGGTCCAATACCCCTTCAAGCTAAGGAAAAAGAGGAGCCAGAAGAGATGATGAAAAACCATGTTAAGTCAATACAACCAGCTTTGACAAAAACAGAGAAAAACTCGGCCTTGAAAGATGAAGGCCGCCTCCAATGCCGCCGCCGAAGCTACCACTTCTGTAGAGCCCGCAGAAAAAAACCCTCCACCACCACCACAGGAACCCGCTCGCCCTAAACCCCGCCGCGCCTCGCTGCACCACAGGGCCTGCCTGCCTCTGGCCGTGACCCTTGCCCTCTCCCGTGGACGCCATGAAAGTGCCCTTTGTCCTTGCCCTCGTTTACCCACGCTCGACCTCTCCTTCGCCATGGTTTCTGGGATGCGGCTAGTAAACCCTAGCCGCAGAGCCCTCCAAAGACTTCCAATACGAGATTACTTAATTGAATGAATAAGTCACTTAATACATAAATCTTACTATAATGTAAATAAAATACATTACAATGTAAGTGAAAGACAATTATTCTATACTTGATTCTAATCAAAATACTATAAGAGTAAAGTTTCAACACACTAATCAATATTTTGATAGGACCTTAAAGGAAGTGATTATCTATTCTATACTTGATTCTAATCAAAATACTGTAAGATTGAAGTTTCAACACACTAATCAATATTTTGATAGGATCTTAAAGGAAGTGATTATCAAAGTTCAATTTTAGTTATATTTAGGAAGTGATTATCAAAGTTCAGTTTTAGTTATATTTAGGAAGTGATTATCAAAGTTCAGTTTCAATTATATTTAGGAGAGCTAAATCATTTGAAATATATCCTCACATTGAGATATATATAGATAAAAAATAAGTGATTATCAAAGTTCAGTTATAGTATTTTAAAAGAGTTCAATCATTTGAAACCTAACAATGAAATATGTCCTCCTCACAATGAGATATATAAATAAAAAGGAATTGGAGCAATTGATTCATCTTACATTTATATTTATCATAAGTTTTTTTATATATTATATAAAAAATTATTGATAGAAATATTTATTATATATTTTTAGCAAATAGTTTTTTTACTTTTATTGATTTGAGTAGTTAATTTGTCAAACACAGTTTTCATAAATGAATCAATAGACTCAATCAAACTTTTAAAAATATTTGAGTAGTTAATTTGTAATAGTGTTCATAAATGAATCAATAGACTCAATCAAACTTTTAAAGACATTTACAATGAATATGAGACAAAGCATATAAAACTTTGGTTATGACATACTATTAGAGATTATTATAAAATTAATGTCTTATAATTTTACTCAATCAAACTTTTAAAGACATTTACAATGAATATGAGACAAAGCATATAAAACTTTGGTTATAGATTATTATAAAATTAATGTCTTATAATCTTTAAGAAGAATGGGGTTTCAATGAATGAATCCATGTAGGAGCACACTAATCAAACTTTTAAAGACATTTACAATGAATATGAGACAAAGCATATAAAACTTTGGTTATGACATACTATTAGAGATTATTATAAAATTAATGTCTTATAATCTTTAAGAAGAATGGGGTGTCAATGAATGAATCCATGTAGGAGCACACTCATTTCATTAGACACTTTCCAACACAAAATAACAAAATGACACTTTCAAAGTAGATGTTTAACTATTTTTGGGTATATGTACTTTTTTTTTTTCTCAAGGAAAATTTTGCAGGAAAATCAAGGGATGTCTCCCTACATTCATAGATGGCATGTTTAGTAAACATGTTGTGTGATGCTTAATTATCTTTGGGTATATGCACTCTTTTTTTTCCAAGGAAAATTTTGCAGGGAAACCCAAGGGATGCTTCCCCACATTCATAGATGGTATCCCTAGTAAACATGTCAGTGTAGATTAGTGGGTGGCGTAGACTAGTGCATCTCACCTAGGGGGATTCAAACCAATCATCTGTTGGCATGGAACTATCTAAGTGCCCAACAATGTTGGCAACCACTAGTTGAGCTAATTCGGGCTTTGGTTGAGTTAATGTTGTTGGTGACCACTAGTTGAGCTAACTACTTGAACTTTGATTGAGTTAATGCCTTGAGATTTGGTTGAGCTAATACCTTGGGCTTTTGGATACGTGTAATCCATTAGTCAGTAATCATGGAAATGTTCCCTACAAAAATACTTATTCTTACTTAATTATAATGCGAAACACCTTATATAAAATAAATGAGTGTTTACCCCACACGTGTAATTTGTTAGTCACTAACCACACAAATTCTCCCTACAAAAATACTTATTCCTACTTAATTGTAATGTGAAACACCTTATGATTATGGAAAGTAAATGAATATTTTTATCTTATATAAAAATAATATTTAAATAAGTAACAATGTTTCATAAAGAAAAATAACTCAAACATTCCAACATTCCACTATGAAAATAAATCTTTTGTACTCTCTCTAAAATATTAACTACATCAATTTTTTTTTCTCAAATATTCCAACATTCCACTATGAAAATAAATCTTTTATACTCTCTCTAAAATATGAACTACATCAATTTAATCAACAAAGAATATAACACAATTTCACCTTCAATTTAATCAACAAAGAACATAACACAATTTCACCTTTAATAAATAGAAACCTTATTAGTCCCTGCCATAGGCATAAAGGGACTATAGCGATCGATAATTCGTTGACTACATATTAGTTTATCCTTTGACTTGAAATATTTGCACAATACCTATTGTTGGAGCTATGGAATGAAAAGCATATATTTTTATATAATGAGAAGTACCATATATGTACATATCTGATTGGATAAGAGATTGGAGGTCTTATTGCCGGCTTTGCTATTCTCAATGTTTTATATGGCAACATATCCAAACGTTTTATCGTATACAATATTTTTTAATCATATATTTTTCCTCTATATTGCTTGAAGGTGGACTAATGCTGGCATTAATTCGAATGTTTGTATTATCATTTTTTGCTAGTTGAATATATCCATAAGTTTTGATATGTACTAAGCATATTGAAATGTTTTGATATCCAAGCTTTATAGTGATTGAGAATTCCAAAGTTTATAGCATCTTTGCCGAATGTATTTTTGTTGAAATGTATTGACACTTATTCCAAGATGCCTCAATAGGCTTGACAGCTTAAATGTTTACATGACGCGACGTCCTCGACAACTTAAATGTTTGCATACCACGAGGTCCTTAGACAACCTGACAACCTTAAATGTTTATGTAAATACGCTTCTTAGAGTACATTTTTCCTCGAAATTTTCTATACAGTTACAATGAATTTGCAGAGTCTTGTTTGTCCACTACCAGTTCAATAGCCATTATATGTTTCATCCTTGTTCTGCCTTTGCAATGCAATTTCGTAATCGTTGAAGCTACATACATTGTTTACTGGTTCGGCGAGTGCTTATTCTTCGCTGGTTTGTCCGTTGCTGCTTCTTGTTGTTTCGCTCGCAATTCAACCTGCGCTTCTACATTTCATCGTTTCAGAGTAAGCTTCAATGCCATAGTTTCATTTTGTATTCCTTGTTTGCTGTTCAGTGTTTGCAGTTTGCAAGTAAGAATGTTTGCTTATTTATAGTCGTATGCTCCTCGTATGCTTCCAGTTCCTTCTGTGCTTGGGGTGTAGTTTCATAATCGTTGGAGATACATATGTTGTTTGCTTGCTTGAAGGTTCTTGCTGGTTCGTTGGTTCATGGGTCGCCATTTTTGCTTGTTTGGCTCGGGTTTGCGCTTTGGGGCCCTGGGGGTGCAGTTCGGTTTGTTCATGCTTTCTCGCTGGTTTGGTGCTTGCTGTTTTCTTTTATTTGCTTCGGCCTTGCAGGGTTGGGGTCCAGCAGTGGCGGTTGGAACTTTTTTTGTTTGTTTGGATTATTATTGTTTTTTGGGGCGCTTTACGGTGTTCAACCCCTGCACCCACGAGTCGACATGAAGTTGTGTTAATTTCCCTATCTGTCGAGGCCGATATCTGTTATTCTATGAGATTTTGTTGGTGCTTCAGTGCTGGCATGAAAGAAAATAGTTGCATGCAAAATTGTTCGAGGATTACATGTGAAATTGCAATATCCATTATTTTTTTGTTGGAATAAAGCATATGTATGCATGCTACATTTATAAACCATGTATGGTCAGATGTGCCGATATGACATTACATGTTCTTTCTCTTCTACATAGACTGGTGTGCGCACGATACAATTTGTGTTGTGCTTGAGATATGATATGTGCAACAAAGATTATGCAAGATTATATTTGAATGTCTGGAAGCATGTCTGGGTGGTTTGCCACGTCAAACCGAAAACTTGTATCGTGGGAACAACAGTCTGTGTAGAGGATAAAGAACATGTATTTCCATCGGTGGAAGAATATCTGGATAAATTGCCACGGAAAACCAGAAATTGTTTAGCTACGACCATGCAATTGCGTGATATTTTGTGCTTTGTAATATATTTTGGGTAGGGAAAAAAATTTACACGTTTGTAGCCATGGATAGAGAAGTGAAAAGGTTCATGTTTCTACCTTTCTAGACTGTTCATTGAGTCTATTTTACTGTATGTACATATTGCTTGTTCTCCGATGAATACCAACTTCCATTGATGTTTATTGTATTTTGTGCATTCCCACATTCAAACAAATAGAATAGCTAGAGAAAACGAGGGAGTCTTCACTGCATCAGTTGAAGAGGATATAGAAAGGTGCATGCTTGTACTATTGTTTCATATTGCGTTGTTTTCTATTTCATTTATGGTCTATATATGTGTTCAACTAGTTTATTATATGTACATGTTGCGTGCCTTCCTACATGGTAATTTATCTTCGTTACATGCCTCCAAACATACAAACTTGCTTCGCTCGCTGTGTTTTTGCTACATTGCTACATTTAAACCAACAGATTACCTCGAGATGACGATGGACTCTTTCGCGGGTAAATAAACCTATTTCTTTTTCTTTTGCATGTCTGTCTTCATTATAAGTTATCTTCAATACATGCCTTCCCGCATACTAAGCTAGTTTATGTTCGTTGTGTTTTTGCTGTGTTGCCGCATTTAAACAAACATAATGGCTGGACACGACGATGGACTCTTTGGCGGGTAAATAGATCTGTTTCTCTTTCTTTTAGATGTATGTCTTCATACTAACTTGCCTTCATGTCCATTGCATATTAGACGTTGCTGCCTTGGAAAAAACAGGTTGCTTGGACAGGGAGATGAATTGTTCTATGCAACAACAGAGGGTTCTATGGTACAATCTTCTAAAAGGTATACCAAGTGTGCTGGTAAATTAAATATACAAACTGAGTGGCGGTATATAATATTAGACTTGAAAACGATGACTTGGCAGTAATGGGCCTTTCTGCCCTCCCTATTTCTACTTTTTCCATTTTCTATTATCCCTTTTGTTTTCTAATTCATCTGCTTAGTGTGCTTTCAGAAAATTCCTTCGTGCGCCGGTTGGCGGACTAACGGATTCACATCTGTGGTCATGCTTCTACCTTATTCCATAGTTACCCACTTTCTTGATTGTGAGTGTCAGGCTGGCAGGTTGAAGATTACTCCCCTGGCTTCCAGGGGTCCGCGATATACAGATTGGCCATGGTGCCCCGCGCTCACTTCTTGTTTACTGTTAAACATTTCTCCAGTTAAAAAAATCAGATGCATACACTTTTATGGTTATTTAGTCCTTCTGATGGACAATATACAATGCACATGCTTGTTTAGTCCTGATGTTCATCTACACATGCTTGCATCAGAAAAAGTTGGACTAGTGACATGGGGATGAGCAGTCAGTCATCCCAGACATCAACAAACAGACAAGGCCAAAGGTAAAGATGCATACGCTCTGCTCTTACTATGTTTACTAAACAAATATCCTGAGGTATATATTCATCTATGGCATGGCGGATATGCTGATGTCATCTGCAATACATGGTTTGCAACTCGCAAGAAGTATCAACAAGTAAAAGTGAGATGCCGAACGTGCTGCATGTTCCGCAGACTAAGAGGTGTGGTTGTGAAACTCTGGCTCCATAACAGGGATGATTTTAGGGGCTAAATTTCCCTCATGGGCTAATTTTCCATAGTTTTTGCCAAAACAAGATTCGCTATTTTAAAAATGATTCGCCCAAATTCTATAGCATAAAATTATTTTACCTTAAAAATCGCCAAAATTTTATAAAAAATATATAAAATACTTAGAAATTTGAATATTTTTACAAAAATATCGCCAAACATTTATAGTTGACATATGAAGGATTAGTAAGATTCATCAATATTTCTACATTTTGAAATAAATTTCCATCCTTAAAATCTTCCATGCTCCATAGTTCATCAAAGCTATGCGTGTACTTGTAGATTTATGCCAGTGAAAGAAGAATACTTAAAAAAAAAAAAAAAATGCGGACTACCATTCACTTTAGTTTTCCTGTTAAAAAAATGTCATTAGGTCTAGAGTTGTGACATCCAAAGTACTGTCAATAGAGGGCTTGAACAACTATCAAACTGGAAAAGTGTTCATTGGGGACATAATGGTTGTCTATAGCACCTACTTGGACAAGGCAAACAAAAGTAGATCCATTATGCGTGTTGACATGACAGACAAGGAGGCCATGATGACAGTGACACTAACTGTTTCTCCACAACTTGTCCAGAAACATGCAGAAAAGATATTGCCGTGTAATGGGATATCCATTAAAAATTTCAATATATTGCCTAAAACAATATATGACCGTGGTGATTGCGATCGAATTATTTCGGTCAACGAAACAAGCATTGTGGAAAAAATTCTCGCTGTTTGTTCAGAATATCGTTTCGTCCCGGACTCGACTATCAGCCAGCTTGCACAGAGCACTGATATTTACCCAATCGGAACGACTGGGGCAACTATCACACTGGTGAAAAAATTTGGCTCGCAACACATTCTCCATATAAAGGACAGAGAGTCGAACAACCACAAGGCAATGGTACCGCTTTTCATATTCAGTTTTGTCATTTACTTTCACATGTGCATGTATCTCGGATAAGTTACACAAATATTGCACTGTTCCATGTTGCAGCTAAAATTGTTCGATACGTATTCAGATTTGTTTCTTCAATGGAACAACAATTGCATAAAGGGCAGATTCCACTTATGCTTTCAAAAATATAACAAAGAAGAGGAATGTTAGAGAAATGATCTTTCGGACAACCCAGGCAATGTTTGTAATAGAGTTGCGAGCAGATATAGTAGAGGATCTGAAGAAACTAGCTAGCTCTACAACTGTTGTGCGTATACATCTACAAAATCATCCTCACTTTGCTTATAGAAATAGCCTTCAAAAAATTTCTGCGCCTGTTTACTTTTTTTTTTTTTTAAAGGGGAGGGGTGGGTGCAATTGTGTATTATATTGTTCAATGTATTAATTCCTATGCTTGCATTCCCAAGTTGAAGGTGTTTTAGTTACATCCAATGTGTACTCGACCCCCTTTGAACCTGTATGTGAAAAATGCAACTTCGCTGATCCGCCTCCACTTTGATAAGTGATGATACGATTGATTGTCTGTGATGCGGTGAAAAATGTCCATATATATATGGACATTGCGTCAATGCTGTTATCTGAACCATGGGAAACACAACCGTGCATTGTATGGTTAGACAACCTCTATTGCAAAATGTGCTTCTAAGTTGACAGAGTTGTCGTATGAAACATATCTACAGAAAAATGCAAGCAATGTCTACATGCAGCGGGAGTTTCGGATACATAGAAAATTCACCTTAAATGAGGACAATGCAATTTTGCATATCAGTTGAAGAAGGGAAAAAAAAAATGTATATCAAACTTTGGCAGGAAACGAAAATACCTCATGTGTCTCTGTAATATTTGTTCAGGATCCAGATGAATGTTCGTTGGACTTGGCCAGTTGGGATTGCACGCGCATAAGATTAGCATGGCAACAAACCCCATATCCCATGGCCCCGGTTATTTTCTACTGGGAACATATACAAGATGCAAGAGAAAACGAATGCGACAATGTCTTTTCTTTGTATATCAAATTGTTTCATGCAAAGGTCGATGGGTTTTTCTCCATGGAACCTTTTGGGAACTTGCTTGCAGCCTGTTTGAAGTTTGGTTGGTTCTTGGTTATGTGCTTTGTCTGTCAATTTGTATACCGCGGAACTCCAACTGTTCTTTGGAGGACACAAAACAATATAACTGAATTTTTTAGCCAGCTGACCCGTAGATCCACCTGATAATTTCTATGGCGTTGTGACACAAATGTACTATGTGGCTTGTTTTAGAAAATTTCCTTGATCGATGAACTTGGTTAAATTATTGTTCTGGAATAATTTGAAATCAACGAATATATAGTGTGCGAAGTGCAATTGTGCTATCATATCAACAACAGGCCCTGAAAATTCAAATTGGTCGTTGTTTTGACATTTTTTCTTATTCGATGAACTTGGTAATATTAATGTCCTGGAATAATTTGAAATCAACGAATATATACTGTGCAGAGTGCAATTGTGTTATCATATGAACAAGAGGCCCTTCAAATTCAAATTGGTCCTTGTTATGCTTGCGGTGATAGAATTTAAAAAAAACTTTCTTTTGTTTCCTTCATTTTTTTTAAAATAAGGGATTTAACATCCTTTAATAATTTAATGTAATTCACTTGTACAATATCAATATTTAATATTAATAATTTAGTATTTGAAAACAATGTTTTTAGATAAAGTTAGATAGGATGACCATCCCTAAACAATTGCAATCTTGAACCTGTCAGTCGTGGAGTCCTGTCGATTTCTATTTTGGAGGACATAGAACAATAAAAGTGCAATGTTGAGCCAAGCAGCCCGCAAGTCTGTCTGTCAATTTGTATATCGCGGAAGTATGTGTGCTATTTGTAGGACACGAAACAAAAGAGCCTCAATTTTCAGCCTGCCAGGCCGAGAACCTGCGATCCCAAAAGTGCCTAAGTATGGAATGAGGGATCCACATATGCTGTATAAAATCTTATGTCCATACTTTCTAAAAGTACATGTTTACTATGTATTGCTCGTTTGTCGAATTTTTTTTATATCATTCGCCTGAACAGATTGTACAAACTTTCTCGTCTAATTAAATTATGCGATATCAATATTTAATATTAATAATTTAGTACTGAAAATAATGTTTTTAGATATGTTATATAGTTGACAGGGATTACCAACTGTAAACAATGAAAAACTTGAACATGCAATGTTGAGTGCTATTTGGAGGACACGGAACAATGAAAGTGCAATGTTGAGCCAACCAGCCCGCACGTCTGCTTGTCAATTTGTGTATCACGGAATTGTGGGTGCTATTTGTAGAGCGCGGAACAATAGAGGCCCAATTTTTAGCCCGCCATCCCGAGAGCCCCCAATCTAAAAAAGTGGTTAAATATGGAATGACGGATCCATACATGATCTATAAAAATTTCATGTCCATAGTTTATAAGAGTACATACTTAGTATGTATTACTCGTTTTTCGGAAAACTTGTTGTTATAACAAGATTTGCCTCACCATCGCTATCTTGCACAAAGGGCCTTTTTCCATTTCCCTTTGTAGACTTATCATCCCCCTTTGATGAATCCAGAGCTAAAAATATACATTTTCCCACATATACGCTCCCTATTTGCTATGCAATATGCGTATACACTTGCTGATCCACTACAACCCACGTACATCGAGATTTGTGCTAGAAAATACAAAATAAGGTCGGGTTTCCATGTCACGATAGGAGATATCTGATCCTTGGCCTTCCATATACTGGAAATGTTCCGACTCGACTCTTCAGTTGCATCCTGAAGGCTATAAGAGCACAATTTCAACCTATGGAAAAGAAGGAGAAAACATTCAACTTTGAGAGCAAAGTTACTCTGGAGAAATTACTTCATATTGAGTCTACATCCCTTTGTTCCTCAAGTTTGAACACAATGTTCAGCCCCCAAGCTCTTTCCCTATTGTTGAGAGGACCTCATTGCCTCTTTCCTATGAGCTTGCCTTTGGTGGAGGATTGAAATGGTGGATATCCAATTGAAAGGAACTTGGTTTCTTGGTTTCGAACCGTGCTGACACGGAAGTCTGTATCGTTGTCACTTCTGCTGATCAATTATTAATAGAAATACTCCTTTCTCATCCTATTGATATCTTGCAAATATATGATTATTATCCATGGGTGTGTTTGTAATGTTTATTAATGGATTATGCTATCTGATGTGCTAACCCCTTTTATATTATCACTGTACACTTGCTCTTCTTGTTTGTTGATAACTTCTTGCAAGTATAAAGCTTTGGGTCAAAGTGCTCAACGGTGGAACATCATCAAACGTTGGATCGAGGTAGGCCTCTTTCTTATATTGCACATTAGTTTATATAGCATATGTTGGAATTGAGTTGATTTCTGCAGTCATACCTGTCTATTGTGGTTTACGCTTGGCCATAAAGAGTTTTTCCCTTGTAACAGAACTGGCGACTCCACTGGGGAGAGATCTTCCTTCTAAGGGTTGAAGTACTTTTTCTTCTTACATTGCTCTTTTTCCTTTGTGTTTCTTGTCGTATCACTACTTGACATGCCCTGTTCACTCTGGTTTCGAGTTTTCAGCCTTTTTCCCTTGCCTGGCCTTGTTTTAAAGCATATATGCCCTTTTTTCCTTGACAGTCATGTATACATGCTTGTTGTCTCACTGCAAGAAGCGTATATACGCTATGTTCTCCTGAACAGTCGCATATACCACTTCCCCTAGCTTGTTTGCTTGGTTTAGTGACTGCTGGGTAGGATTTGAAGATTGCTGAGCCTTCTTAGGTCTCTGTAGTGTCTGTTGAGATTATCTGGGATGACAGGAAACCTGTTTGGAGTTGAATTTTTGGGCGGAGTCTTTCTCTTTGTTTTCCATTTTTGATTTGTCATTGTTCTTTGGACTGTTTGCGTGGCTGCTTGTTATTCTGCTTGAGTTATTGCTTTTATACACAATAGAATTTATATATCAGGTTGCTCATCAGTCTGTGCATTTTCTTTTTAGTATATTGAAAATACAAAAAAATAGACATTTTGCATTGGTTGGCATTTTCGTCTTTGAATCTTTATCATCAACTTAGCGCATTTAGTGAAAGATTGCATTTTAGTTCTGAATTGCAGAGTTGAAATTGAAGACTACACTGTTCTTATTGGCATATCATTCATTGAAAAGTTAAAGATAGACTTTGCATTATATCCATATTTATTTTCTTGCAGAGTCATAACATCATGAATTTCACTTCCATACATTTTTGAATAACCACGACCAATGAAATTTACGCTTTAAACTAAAATTGATTAGTCACGATATTATTTTTTAGGGTGCACGAACTATCCTAGGATTTAGTGCCTTGGAATAGGATTTTGTGAGTAAATTTCTCCAAGGCAACTAAATCAACATATGTCTCTGAGACAGGGAGTTGAGAAGTCCATTGTATAATTGGTAATATCAGGAGGCTCCGCTCACACAGGAGTTAATCATGAGGTCACGCGAAGTTAGATGAAGGGATAACCCCTGGATACTCACCTAGCGTCAGAGATATTTATGTGGATTTATTTGTATTTGGGGATCTTGCTAGTACCCATACCTCTGTGAGAGGCAGTTCTTTCAAGGTTTCAGGCTTTGCTACCCTGCCCATATGGTGATCTGGACTTACGACTGCTCACCTGTGCATCGGTTATACAGTGATTGATTAGTTGCTTGACTTATGTATCTCATAGGTTACTTGTAGGGGTTATTCTTCTTGTATCCTGAGTCAGATAGGGATCAGACAACACACAACCTTTATGGAGGATTACCTCTCCGAGGGGATCTGACCGACTGATTGTTAAGCCTACGAGGGCCCTTATAACTAATTCCGTTACCTCTAAACTTTAGCGGGGAGTCTCAGGTCCCTCTTGGATGAGACATGCCTTCTTTAGCGAGGGATGCCACTCAACCACTTTAGCCCGTTTGCATGCATATTGGCCGTTTGAATTTTTGGTATGCTCCTTGAATACTAGTTGGCCTTAGGATATATTTTTATTTGTTGGAGAGTTATAAGTCGTCGTGGTGTCATACCAGCTTCCTCGCAGGTCTCATCAGTTTTTATAGTTACCACCGGTGTTCAAGTTCTTTCCTTCTAAAAGGTGTAGAGTTATCAGGAGTGGTACACATATCCACTTTTCAGACTTGTGGTTCCACAAGGATGAGTACCAAGTCTAGTATTCAGAACACTAAGAGTTCTTTGACTCCCATACCCACTATAATTAATGGCACCCCTTTGACACCTACAACCACTACAGTTGTAGTGCCGAAGGCTTATACCGCTACTATGGCTCGACCTGTAGTTAATGCTTCATATATTGCATCAAACCCTTTTGGGGGTTTCAATCACTCGCCGAGTTACAATGTTCATACCATCCCTATGGCTTCTAATCCATTTTTTTATGGTATGCCTAACTTCACTTCGCAGTTTTCGACTTCCATCCCAGTTGTTGGCCCTAATGCTAGCTTTGGACTTGGGGGCACTACACCTCCTTACACTCCTTTTCCGTTTTGTGGTTCTCATATTCCCCAAGCGAATCCTAATGTGGGAAGTGTCCCTATTCTTAACCTTGGGTCTAATCCTTCTACAACTGGATGGAACAACCCAACCGACATACAAGCTCCGCCCTATATCCCTACCCCCTCAGTGTCGATTCTAAACAATACTTTTGGCATGACGAATCCACTTTAATCCTCCGGATTCCCACCTGGAGGAGGTCAGTCCTACACATTGAGCACTCCCCAACTTGGATCCAATCTAATCGGGGGCAATCTTCACAATCCTCAGCTTGGATCTAATCCAACTGGGGCAATTTTCATAACCCTTATCAGAACATTCTTGCTGGAATGATTGCCAATCCATATTTTACGAATCAGCTCGGAGGAGGGTCTTTTAATTCTGGACAAGGTTTTGGTCCTTACCAGAATCTTGGATGGAATGCAGTTCCTAACACACAATCTTTCGCAGGAGGATGGGGCCAGGTGTCGCAACCCCGTATTCCCTTTATGGCCACACTTAATTTTCCAGATTTGTCTAAACTAATGAATGACTCGGTGAGTCATGATCCCACATGGCCCCCTGTCCCTACCAAACTTCCATTAGACATTCTAAAGTTTGAAGGTAAGAATGGCGAAGATCATGGTGACCACGTCACTACTTTTCACCTTTGGTGCTTATTGAATTCTCTGAATCACGATTCTATTATATTACGATTGTTTCAACGCACTCTCATTGGAGTTGTGTTGCAATGGTACATTGAGCTACCTAGGGGAACATATGGGTATTTTCATCAGTTGGTGCTAGCCTTTCTCAACCACTTTCAACTGCCCATTCGTTATGATGCTGTCCTTGAACTTTTGTCGACTTTATGCCAAGGTACCGACACTCACATCTTAGACCATATCCAGGAATGGTGTAGGCGAAAGTGGTTGGTTAAGACTCCTATACCCCCAACCTTTCTTCTAGAATGGTTCCTAAATTTTTTGCACGCTCCTATTTCAAAGGACGTTGCTACTTCTGGGGTCTTCAGCAAGGAAGAAGATATCTTTAGAGCCCAACAACCCGTTTTGATATATTATCAGTCTGGGATGTTATACCACCTTTTGCTAGACACACCGCGGCCAAATCACGATCCTAGATAGAATCCCAGACCTCATGTCGATGGCATTGTAGGGCTCGCCAATGTAAAATCCACAGACTCGGCAACAAATTCTACTGGAGGGACAAATTCGTCTGGATCCTCCAAACCCACCCAATCGGCGAATATACATTCCGTGCAATCGTCAAAGAATCCAAATGCTGAACAACAACCAGATGGGAATAAAAGGAAAGGTCGAAATAATCATAAGGGTGGGAAGAATAATAATAAACCCAAGGAAAAAGATAATAATGGGAAACATAATGATAATGCTGGAGAGGGAAAGAAAGAGAAACGTAAGGTGAATTTTCCTTGTAAACTTTGTACAGATGACCACCTTACACACTTATGCCCCAAACTTGCAGAGGCTACGAGGATTTTAAATCTACCGCCTACTGTGCTGACGAACCAATTCCCACACAATCAACACTTAGCCTCGAGCTCTTCGAACGCCAGAAATGCGTTCGGTGGAAGTCAAAACCCACCGCCGCAAGATGGCGATCGTGTTTGCATCAATATGGTCGACACGAAAATTGATATAGCCACCCGCTCTCGAGATTATAGCTCTTTAAAATCTAGTACCAGCCTAGAAGCTCCTCCTCCCCCTGGAGACGAACTTATAGATCGAGAAACTAGAGCCACTGCCTCATATTCTGAAAGGAGTACTCAAGCGCTTTACCCACAACCCTAATGCTAGAGCCGCCCATAACTACTCTATTGTTGAGGATCTGGGCCAAACCCCTTGTGTGATGTTGGATTTGGAGGTACTCCAAACATGTCTATCACAGAGGAATGTCTTACTCTCTGCCATAGGAGCTCTAGAACCTAGTGTCTCTAAAGTTATCAAGTTTGATGTCACGGATGTGAAGCCTCGCTTACCCTACCATGTGGCTTTCCAAATCCACGTGGACTATTCCAAGTACACTATCAAACAAGCGGTTGTTGATGAAGGTGCTGCCACTTGCGTGATGTCCCTGGTCTGTTGAAAAGATATTGGTTCTCCAACCCTTTCCAAGTCGTCGAACATGTTGACTACATTTGATGGTCATTCCTTCCCCCCTCATGGTATTCTTCCCACCTTTCCGGTCCAGTTAGGTGGGAAGACGGTAGAGGTGGAAGTAGAGGTAGTTGATGCACCTCTTGATTATAACTTGTTACTAGGTATCAATTGGACCTATGCTATGGTTGCTGTCGTATCGTTCGTTTTCCACACACTTTGTTTTCCTCATCAGGGAGAGATCGTGATGGTCGACCAATTATCCTTTGTGTACTCTAGTCCGAATGCATCTGTTGGACCGTCGATCCCAGTGATGGACAATTCTCAGTTGACAACTGAGAATATCGGTGTCGGAATGTATTCTTCCCTCATGGGTAATTTCGACTTCTCAGCATCGATTCACCATGTTTATGCCATGTCTAGTAGGTATGCTTTAGTAGGGAGGTCCATTCCTTTCCGCACTTCCTATCTTAGTGATCCATGGACCCTACCTTCTCTGAATTCATTGAGTGAAGGTCAGTCACATGCTGGCATGGCTATGCCACTATCAGCAATGAAGATTGCATATCAAGCCATTCTTGACTCCTCCGTCAATCTTGATCCTGTTACCTCACAGACGGATGAGGAGGATCCCGTTCTTAAGCCTGTATGGGCCACCTCATTATCTTGTTCACATGATTTCTTAGATGAGACTTTTCCTTCGAAAGAAGCCATCCTCGAAGTCATGAATGTTTCCGAGAGACCTTGGGATGATATGCATCATTGATCTTATTTTCTCCCTAGTCTTGAAAGAATCGAGCAAGATGATTTTCGGTCTACCTTGAGTGAGATAGTCGGTCACGATGTAGTTCCACTTGATACGCACAACATTTATGCCGAAGGAAATATTGAGAGTATTTCTCCTACCGTCCCGATCGATATCTCTCATACCCTTGACAAGATTGAGAACGAAAATATAGGTGCAAATTGTTCGCCATAAGAGATTCTGATCTACACCAACCTCTTCAAAGAATTTCGAGATGTATTCGCTTGGTCATATGAAGAGATTCTAGGGATCGACCCTCTTATTGTCGAACATGAGATTATGACTTATTCGAATGTTAAACCTGTTCAACAACGTCTTAGAGCTGTTAATCCTAGGAAGGCCCTCGCTATTAAGGCATAGGTGGAGAAGCTACTTAATGCTGGCTTCATCTACCCGGTTCCCTTAACCGAATGGGTATCCAACCCCATTCCCATGAATAAAAAGCAAGGAACCTTTTGTGTGTGTATGGACATTCGCGACCTGAACAAGTCTTGTTATAAAGATAACTTCCCCACGCCTTTCATTGATTAGATTCTCGATGAGTGTGTGGGAAGCGAAATATTTTCCTTTATGGACGGATTTCCAGGATATAACCAAATCCAAATCAAACCTAAGGACCAACACAAGATGAAATTTATATGTCCTTGGGGTACTTTTCATATCGGAAAATGCCTTTCGGCCTGAAAAATGTCGGAGCGACTTTCCAACGCGCCATGACTTTCGCTTTTCACGTTCTCAAGCACATAGTCGAAGCTTACCTAGATGATCTTGCTGCTCACTCTCGCAAGAGAGTGGATCATGTTACACACCTTCGGTTGGTTTTTGAAAGATTCCCTTACTATAGAATCCGATTAAACCCTTACAAATGCATCTTTTGCATTAAGTCTAGCCATCTCTTTGGATTCTTAGTTTTCGAGATCGGGATCATGGTAGATCCTATTAAGGTTGAGGCAATACTTCAATTGCCTCCCCCGCGCACGATTAGACAACTTCAAGGTTTACAGGGGAAAACTAACTTTCTGCATCGGTTTATAGTGAATTATGATAATGTCACTAAGGGTTTCATGCACCTATTGAAGAAAGACACTCCTTTTATCTGGGATGAGCGAGCCCAGGAGTCTATTGACACTTTAAAGAAAGCCTTAGTATCGACCCCTCTGCTGAATCTCCTAAGTATAGTAGAGATTACTTGTTTTATATTGCCGCATCTGAAGAAATGAATGGTATGGTTCTAGTTTAGGAGGATGATAAACTCCATGAGCATGCCATCTACTATCTCAGTTGAAATTTAGCTAGTCCTAAGCTTAATTACTCTCATGTTGAAAAGCTAGCTTTGACTGCTGTTCACGTAGTCCAATGTTTACGACACTATATATTGCTTTGCAAGACTACTTTGGTTGTCGATGTCAATCCATTTCAATACGTCCTCACTAGGTGTATCATAGGCGAGAAATATAGTAAATGGATTGTCATCTTACAAGAATTTGATCTCGACTTTCCTTTGGCCAAGTCCAAGAAATCACTAGTTTTTGCAGAGTTAATATCCGATTTCCCATGATTAGACGAGGATGTTATCCATGTCGATTCATTTGCAGAAAAACACATTTTCCTTGTCTCGTCATCTGACCCTTGGTATGGAGACATTGTTTTATATCTTCAAACCTTGAAATTTGCTTAGCATCTCTCGTGAGATGATCGATGGCGTGTTAGATACCAAGCCAAAAAGTATACCATCATCGACGAAACTTTATATTGCTGCGGAATAGATAGTATCTTACGTCACTTCTTAACTCATGAGGAAGTCGAGTCAGTCCTAAATGATTGCCACAAATGGACTTGTGGTGGTCATCTTTCCGGGCTTGCGACAACCCAAAAAATTCTGTGAGCCAGTTACTTCTGGCCCACCATATTTAAAGATTGCATTGAAGCGGTTAAGAAGTGTCACCCTTGCTAGGATTTCACTTAAAAAATGCGCTCGCACCTAGCCCCTCTTCACCCAGTCATTACCGTCGGACCCTTCACCAAGTGGGGGGTAGATTTCGTCGATTTCAACATAACTTCGGCTAGGGGGCATCAACACATTATCGCGGCTGTCGATTACTTTACCAAGTGGGTCCAAGCCATGCCTACCGTAAAATCCGATTGAAAGACTGGAACCTTCTTCGTGTTCAACCAAATTATCGCCTAGTTCGGTATCCTGAGTGAGGTTGTCACTAATCGTGGTAGTCAATTTCAGAATGAAATGATGGTAGAACTAGCATCCAAGCAGGGGTTTAGACATGGTCACTCATATTCTTACTACCCCCAGGTAAATGGGCAAGTAGAGGCCATCAACAAGTCTCTCAAGACCATCTTGCGAAAAATTGTCAGCCGGAGTAATTCAGATTGGCACATCATGCTATATCCCACGCTTTGGGCATACTGAACCTCGGTCAAGACTGCCACCAGTTTTTCCCCTTTTCAGTTAGTACACGGTGTGGAGTCGATACTTCCTGTTGAATGAGAAATCCCTTCTCTCAAGTTGGCAGTTGAGCTCCTACCTAACACTTTAGATTTAGAGCGATGCCTTGTACACCTAGAGAGTCTCGACGATCAGCGTCAGGAATCCTTTATGACTATCGAGGAAAACAAGAAACGTGTCAAGGTTCAATATGAAAAGTCTATCTTTCCCCAGTTGTATGCTGAGGGTGAATTGGTCCTCTTGTATGACCAAGCCAACGAACCGCTAGGGCCAAGCAAGTTTAAACCCATGTGGCATGGTCCTTATATCGTGCGACATGTTCTAGAAAAATGAGCCTACGAGTTGGAAGATTATGAAGGGAATAAATTGGTCGAGACCAGAAATGGGCTCTACTTGAAAAGGTATTACGCTTGAGCCCTAGGCTTGGGCGAAACCCTTTGTATACTAATGTAAATTTGGTGTATATACATCTTTTTCCCTTTTTCTTTTTGTCTTTGGCTTGCTTATCGAGTTTTCCCTTTTGGTTGATAGATGTCAACGGAGTCTTCGTTCTACCTAGGATTTGCAGATGGAGCCAGTCGTCATACACAGAACTTGGCTTTAGTTGCTTGGGTGATTTACTCTCCCAAGGGTCTGCTGGTGTCTTCAGGTGGCGTATGCCTAGGGCCATGCACAAATAATGTGGCCGAATATAGCATCATCATAGAACTTTTGCGTGATTCCATATCACATGGTATTCAATCTCTAGAGGTTTGCCTGGATTCTCAGTTAGTAGAATGTCAGTTGAACGACCGTTACCGTGTGCGTGATCCTATGTTACTCCGTTGATTCCTACGGGTACCTCTTTTAGAATGAAAATTTTGATTTTATTACATATTTTCAGATCCCTAGAAGTTCTAATCATGTATCTGATGCCTACACTAATTATGTTTTAGATTGGCATTTGTCACATTAATAAAGTAAAGAAAACCATTAAATCAATATAAACATTGTAAGATATGAGTAAAGCCGAAAATTCCTCTTTATATATTTCAAAAAATATGGTGTTTATATTATAAAATTAGGGCTAAAACCCTCAAAATACATATACAACCGGTATACATATCCCATGACATCTACGCCTGTGGCGCCAAATGCGTATCATGATAGAAAATCATGACGTTTGTGAGATGCTGGAAGAGTCGTACCCATGCTCTAGGTACATCAACAACCTGCCGCTACATGGCTTCAGGTAGATCCTCTACCTGAACCATAGGAATCCTCTGTGTCAAATGAGACAGGTTGCCCTGCACGTTCTGTAGGACTCTGTCTGCTTCTCCTCCCACTGCCTCATGTCCCCAGTGCCTCCGTCTATGTCATAGGAATCCCTCTAGACGTTGCGGACCCACATCTTTAATCACACAAGTATCTAGTTAATATTCAAAAACCATCCAAAAATATTTTTGTTTCCTTAAATACAAAAATACAAAAAAATGAAATATGTAAAAACTTTTACCTATGGCGCCGTAGGCGGATCCTAGTGGAAGCGACATATCTAGGTCCCCTCTAAAATCGATCCTTGCATAGGGATAATCGACCAGAGCAATGATTTGTCTCCACCACCAAAAGAAAAAATCATCATTGTAGGGTGTCGCCACCCTACCTCCCCCCTGCCGTCTCATGACCTTGATCCATCGCGCCATGGCTTGATCACGTGGTTCTCTAGGAAGGATCTCTATTCTGGGTCCCAGACATGGAACCCACTTGAAAAAGAAGCTGCAAAGGATAGAGGCAAACCTGAAGTTTTGCTTACCCCCCTGCTTGCACTCTATCAATTGACCTTTCATATTGGTCACCAGTGAGGTACACCAATCGTAGACAGTGGGTCTCACACTCTCCAATGCGTAAACATAAGTGGCCTCGATGCTTGATGCAATGAGGCCGAACCTATAATCTTGGTAAGCATGAGCACAATGATCTTAAGGCTGAGGTTACTTATAGCCTGGATGGGGACTTGACTTCCCACCATGGGAGTCCCTGCAACATAGTGGGCTTCGATATACTCCTCGATCTTCATCCCACTCCCCACTCCACGTGACTTGAGGTTCACAATCTCTCCTCAGCGTGAAAGACCAGTTAAGAAGTAGATTTCCTCTACTTCGATCCTTAAGGGTTGTCCATCAAGGATAAATCTCTCACTATCGGGATCCCAATAGCCCACCAACATCTCCAAAAACCTCACTTGGGTCCTCATTCCCTTGAGAGCCCAAAACTTGTATAAACCACATATTTTTAGAGCCTCTTGAGCCACCGGATCCCGATCCACTGCTGCATCTACCTCCTCATGCTCACGCTCTCTCCATTCCAACACCATCCTACAAAAAAAAAATCATTTTTGAGTTAGAAACCCCTCTTTTTTTCTTTTTGTATACATATACGCGAATTTACTTGCTCACAATCGTGGGTAGGGATTGATATATGCCCCCTGTGGTTCACACAGGAGCGTATATCTAGTCGTATACGTGACCTATTCAAAGAAACCCACGTATACCAAAATCCCCAAGTTGTGCCCTAAAAAAATAGCAAAATAGAACCTAATTCAAAAATGTAAACCACTGAATTTGAAGAAGATGGGATGAAGAGTTACCTGATTCAGACGGTTCGTGAATCCGTTGCTTATCGCTCCCGCAATCACCATTTGAATCTTGGAGGTATTTTAGTCCAAACTGCAGTGTTTGGGTAAAAATCAAAATGATACAATAATTTGTGATTTTATTACTATTTATAAACTATTTTTACCCACTTGATATAGTTTCATGCTATTTTTTCACCTAATAGACTAATTCAAGAATGGTTCTAAGCTGGTTTCGCAGTTTTGACTCAGTTTTCTTGCGGATTTCAACATCATAGTTGGTTGTTCATCTCCTCAGGAAAGTATATTCATAACCTAACATATAGGATAGGTATCTACTCCATCGTGCATTTTACATTATCCTTCGAATACTGCTTTTTACGCCTTAGGGGCGAACCCATTTATTGCGACGCATAACCCCCCATCTGCTATTAATAATGTTAATAAATGGTAGAGGATTACCAAACATGGGTACCCTAGTTAGAACCTCTTTGTCATTTGGTGCCCATGCCGAGTTTTTCGTTAGCACCAGGAGTCCATTATAATTCAATACATAACTGTATGATGAGCCTCATTTCTCATTCATTCACATGCGGCCTTATTACCTAGAGACTCCCAAAAACAAGTATCAGTTAAGCTCTTTTCTGACTCGTCTAAAAACTGAAAAGATCGCCGAGTGATTCGTCCCTTTCACGCTCGTTAAAGTTGGATTTGAAAGGTCATGAGTCTTAGTTAAGCTCTTTTCCAACTCGCTCCCAAAAATTGAAAAGATTGCCGAGTGAACTTGTCTTTTTCACACTCATAAATTGGATTTGAAAAGATGTCTATTGGGCACAAGTTTACCCCTTTTTCATACCAAGTAGACTAAAATATATAAAAAGGACATTTTTTGGCATTAATTTGTGATTGCATCTCATGCCCTCACTTGCAGTATTGAGCCTTTAGCTGGTTCTCGCTTTGCGTTATAAAATGTTGCCTAAGCAGTTTGCATCCTCAACCAAGCTGAGCCTTGTTTATATCCTTCGCAATTTGACACCCTATACCCTGGAGGGAACATCACCCTGAGTGTCCATATCCCGCATGCATTCCATTGCATTAATCAGAGGTATGCTCCACTGCTGGAACTAGTTTTGCTTACTTGTGACACTCGTTCCCTCCTCTGTATCATAGCATTCATTTGTTATGAAAAAACAAAAAAAGATGGCTGGGAGGGGAGTACTATATTGTAATTGGAAGTAGTCATGTCGCCTTTGAACAAAGAACAAAGTTATTGAGTCCTCGTGTCATCATAATTTTGGGTTTAGCATGGCCTTAGGAAGATGATCTCACTACAAAAGTTTCTCTATCGACTAGTTACTCTTCTAGTCCCTACAGAGAACATTATGGATGCCTCCTGCATCTAATTGTCGCATCATTGAGTCCATGTTTTGAGAGTCCACCATATGTCTCATGCTCTTGTTCAAAGGAAGTCTATCAACCTGTGTCGGCCACTCCTCAGAAAAATTGACTTCGCATGTCGGCCATACCCTCAGTTTTGTCTCAGAATCACATGATACTTTGGTCTTATCATGTACCCTGGCCCTACTTTCATCATTGGTAGGTCACCTTGAACCCAACAATCGACACTTCATCATTGGTCGTTGACTGGGTGGTTTCCCTTGCGTTCGACGTCAATACATCTATTCACACTTTGGGATTCATGCAATGTCTTGGATGCCATTAGCCTTATTAGTGGTTTCCTTGCCTTTGTCAACAATTTTTCATCATTGGCTGCTATTCAAAGAATATTTTTTGTGTATCGCTTGCATTTGGCACACATGGAAGACGCACATGGTCGTTGGTTTGTGAACATGTTCTTCGATCGATCTCCACCAAATCATGAAGCTCCTGCTTTGTTCCTTGTGTTGACTGATGAGAGACACCTCAATGCTCTCCTTTCAACGGGTCTCTTTCCACCAACTTCAACTCTTTTATTCTGGATATGGGACCTAGAGTTTTATGATTATCTTGAGGCTTGCAGTCATTAGTGGCAAGCTCTCTTGCCATTGACAGATGATAATACATCAATGTCTCCTGATCAATGGATTTCTCAAGCGTTCGACACCAACTCCTTTATTCACACTTGTAGAAATGTACTCAGTGCATTGATACCTACTTTCATTATTGGTAGGCTGTCTCGCATTTGTTAATGATATACCTCAATGATCAGTAATCAGACGATGTCTCATCGTGGTCGACTTCAACTCATTTATTCACATGATATAGACTTTCACCCTTGGCGGATAGTGTAGAAAACTTGAAGACATCACTATGTGGCCGCAACTTTCTTGTGTTGTTTCTTCTCCTTTTTTGGACCAATACCTATTTGACTCCAGTGATCATGAGAGATCAGATTGTACTCCGTGGTATACAGATATCTTCAGATTGATTTTGAGACTAGTTTCACTAGGCCTTGTTCGTGACTATGGCAACTTTTGGCATGTAACCACATTAGTGTTTGCCTATTCATGGCCATGAACACTTGTTTGGTATATTTTCCACATGGATCTGCATTGTATTCTTGGCGGCCATGTATGAAAAGTCAGTACATAATGTAATGAGTAATTGAGTTCGTCCAGCTGGTTCTCTACCACTCCACTTCTGGGCTATTTATAATGTATTTCAGCCATCGAAGATACTCCTTTGATCTCACACATTAGGGGTCATCTATTATATCAAGATTTTCCTCACCATTGCTATCTTGCACAGAGGGCCTTTTTCCATTTCCCCTTGTAGAATTATCATCCCCTTTTGATGAATCCATATCTAAAAATATACATTTTCCCACATATACGCTCCCTATCTGCTATGCAAGATGTGTATATGCTTGCTGATCCACTACAACCCACATACATTGAGATTTGTGCCAGAAAATATAAAATGAGGTCAGGTTTCCATGTCACGACAGGAGATCTATGATCCTTGGCCTTCCATATACTAGAAACGTTCCGACTCGACCCTTCAGTTGCATCCTGAAGGCTATAAGAGCACACTTTCGTCTTATGGAAAAGAAGGAGAAAGCATTCAAGTTTGAGAGCAAATTTACTCTGGAGAAATTATTTCATATTGAGTCTGCATCTCTCTGTCCCTCAAGTCTGAACACAGTGTTCAACCCTCAAACTCTTTCCCTATTGTTAAGAGGACCTCATTGCCTCTTTCCTATGAGCTTGCCTTTGGTGGAGGATTGAAGTGGTGGAGACCCAGTTGGAAGGAACTTAGTTTCTTGGTTTCGAACCGTTCCAACACGGAAGTCTGTATCGTTATCACTTCTGCTGATCAATTATTAATAGAAATACTCCTTTCCCGTCCTATTGATATCTTGCAAATATATGATTATTATCCATGGACGTATTTGTAATGTTTATTAATGGATTATGCTATCTGATGTGATAACCCCTTTTATATTATCACTGTATACTTGCTCTGCTTGTTTGTTGAGAACTTCTTGTAGGTATAAAGCTTTGGGTCAAAGTGCTCAACGATGGAACATCATCAAATGTTGGATCGAGGTAGGCCTCGTTCTTATATTGCACATTAGTTTATATAGCATATGTTGGAATTGAGTTGATTTCTGTAGTCATACCTGTCCATTTTGGTTAACCCTTGGCCATAGAGAGTTTTTCCCTTGTAACAAAACTGGCGACTCCACTGGGGAGAGATCTTCCTTCTAAGGGATGAAGTACTTTTTCTTCTTACATTGCTCTTTTTCCTTTGTGTTTTTTGTTGTATCACTGCTTGACATGTCCTGTTCACTCTGGGTTTGACTTTTCAGTCTTTTTCCCTTGCCTGGCCTTGTTTTAAATCATATATGCCTCTTTTTCCTTGACAGTTGCATATACACGCTTGATGTCTCACTGCAAGAAGCCTATATACGCTCTATTCTCTTGAACAGTCGCGTATACAACTTCCCCTGGCTTGTTTGATTGGTTTAGTGACTGCTGGGTAGGATTTGAATATTGCTGAGCCTTCTTAGGTCTCTGTAGTGTCTGTTGAGATTATCTAGGATGACAAGAAACCTATTTGGAGTTGAATTTTTGGCCGGAGTCTTTCTCTTTGTTTTCCATTTTTGATTTGACCTTGTTCTCTGGACTATTTGTGTGGCCGCTTGGTATTCTACTCTAGTTGTTGCTTTTATACACAGTAGAATTTATATATCAGGTTGCTCATCAGTCCGTGCATTTTCTTTTTAGTATATTGAAAATACAAAAAAATTGGCATTTTGCATTGGTTGACATTTTCGTCTTTGAATCTTTATCATTAGCTTAGCGCATTTAGTGAAAGATTGCATTTTACTTCTGAATTGCAGAGTTGAAATTGAAGACTGCACTGTTCTTATTGGCATATCATTCATTGAAAAGTTAAAGATAGAGTTTGCATTATATCCATATTTATTTTCTTGCAGAGTCATAACATCATGAGTTTCACTTCCATACCTTTTTGAGTAACCACAAACAATAAAATTTATGCTTTAAACTAAAATTGATTAGTCACAATTTTATTTTTTAGGGTGCAAAAACTATCCTAGGATTTAGTGCCTTGGAGTAGGATCTTGTGAGTAAACTTCTCCAAGGAAATTAAATCAACATATGTGTTTGAGACAGGGAGTTGAGAATTCCATTGTATAATTGGTAATTTAAGGAGGCTCCGCTCACACTGAAGTTAATCACGAGGTTGCACGAAATTAGTTGAAGGGATAAAACCTGGATACTCACTTAGCGTCAGAGATATTTCTGTGGATTTATTCGTATTTGGGGATCTTGCTAGTACCCATACCTCTGTGAGAGGCAGTGATTTCAAGGTTTTGGGCTTTGCTACCCTTCCCATACATTGATACAGACTTACGACTGCTCACCTGTGCATCGGTTATATAGTGGTTGATTAGTTGCTTGAGTTAGGTATCTCATAGGTTACTTGCATGGGTTATTCTGCTTGTATCCTGATTCAGATAGGGGTCGAACAACACACAACCTTTATGGAGGATTACCTCTCCGGGGGGATCTGACCAACTGGTTGTTAATCCTATGAGGGCCCTTATAACTGATTCCGTTACCTCCAAACTTTAGCGGGGAGTCTCAGGTCCCTCTTGGACAAGACATACCTTCTTTAGCGAGGGATGCCACTCAACCGCTTTAGCCCGTTTACATGCATATTGGCCGTTTGAATTTTTGGTATGCTCCTTGACGACTAGTTGGCCTTAGAATATATTTTTATTCGTTGGAGAGTCATAAGTCATCATGGTGTCAGACCAGCTTCCTCGTAGGTCTCGTCACTTGTTATAGTTACCACCGGTTTTCGAGTTCTTTCCTTCTAAAAGGCGTAGAGTTATCAGGAGTGGTACACATATCCACTTTTCAGAGTTATCAGGAGTGGTACACATATCCACTTTTCAGAGTTATCAGGAGTGGTACACATATCCACTTTTCAGACTTGTGGTTCCACAAGGATGAGTACTGAGTCTAGTATTCAGAACACTGAGAGTTCTTCGACTCCCATACCCACTATAATTAATGGCACCCCTTCGACACCTGCAGCCACTACAGTTGCAGTGCCGGAGGCTTATACCGGTACTATGGCTCAGCCTGTATTTAATGCTCCATCTCTTGCATCAAACCCTTTTTGGGGGTTTCAGTAACTCACCGAGTTATAATGTTCATACCATCCCTATGGCTTCTAGTCCATTTTCTTATGGTATGCCTAACTTCACTTCGAAGTTTTCGACTGCCATCCCAGCTGCTGGCCCTATAACTAGCTTTGGACATGGGGGCACTACACCTCCTTACACTCCTTTCCCATTTGGTGGTTCTCATATTCCCCAAGAAAATCCTAATGTGGGAAGTGTCCCTATTCTTAACCCTGGGTCTAATCCTTCTACAGCTAGATGGAACAACCCAACCGGCGGACAAGCTCCGCCCTATATCCCTATCCCCTCGATGCCGATTCCGACCAATACTTTTGGCATGACGAATCCACTTCAATCCTCTAGATTCCCACTTGGAGGAGGTCATTCCTACACATTGGGCACTCCCCAACTTGGATCCAATCTAATCGGGGAAATCTTCACAACCCTCAGCTTGGATCTAGTCCAACTGGGGGCAATTTTCATAACCCTTATCAAAACATTCCTGTTGGAATGATGCCCAATCCATCTTTTATGAATCATCTCGGAGGAGGGTCTTTTAATTCTGGACAAGGTTTTGGTCCTTACCAGAATCCTGGATGGAATGCAGTTCCTAACACACAATCTTTCGCGGGAGGATGGGGCCAGGTGTCGCAACCCCGTATTCCCTTTCTAGCCACGCTTAATTTTCCAGATTTGTCTAAACTAATGAATGAACCGGTGAGTCATGATCCCACATGGCCCCCTGTCCCTACCAAAATTTGATCAGACATTCCAAATTTTGAAGGTAAGAATGACGAGGATCCTGGTGACCAAACCACGTCACTACTTTTCACCTTTGGTGCTCATCGAACTCTCTGAATCATGATTCTATTAGATTATGATTGTTTCAGTGCACTCCCATTGGAGTCGCATCACAATGGTACATTGAGCTACCTAGGGGGACATATGGGTCTTTTCATTAGTTGGTGCTAGCCTTTCGCAACCACTTTCAACTGCCCATTAGTTATGATGTTGGCCTTGTACTTTTGTCGACTTTACGCCAAGCTACCGACACTCACATCTCGGACCATATCCAGGAATGGCGTAGGCAAAGGTGGTTGGTTAAGACTCCTATACCCACAACCTTTCTTCTAGAATGGTTCCTAAAGTATTTGCATGCTCCTATTTCAAAGGACATTGCTACTTTCAGGGTCTTCAGCGAGGAAGAATCTATCTTTAGAGCCTAACAACTCGATATGCTCAGTCTGGGATGTTATACCAGCTTCTTCTAGACAGACCGCGGCCAAATCACAATCCTAGACAGAATCTCGGACCTCATGCTGATGGCATTGTTGGGTCCGCCAATGTAAAATCCATAGACTCGGCAATGAAGTCTGCTGGAGGGCTAACTTCGTCTGGATCATCCAAACCCACCCAATCGATAGATGTACATTCCGTGCAATTGTCAAAGAACCCAAATGGTGACCAGCAACCAGATGGGAATAAAAGGAAAGGTCAAAATAATCGTAAGGATGGGAAGAATAATAATAAACCCAGGGACAAAGATAATAATGGGAAACAAAATGATAATGCTGGAGAGGGAAAGAAAGAGAAACGTAAGGTGAAGTTTCCTTGTAATCCTTGTACCGATGACCACCTTACACACTTACACCCCAAACTTGCGGAGGTTGCGAGGCTTTTAAATCTATCGCCCGCTGTGCTGATGAACCCATTACCACACAATCAACACTTAGCTTCGATCTCTTCGAAGATCGGAAATACATCAGGTGGAAGTCAACACCCATCGTCATAAGATGGCGATCGTGTTTTCATCAATATGGTCGACAGGAAAATTGATATAGCCACCCGCTCTCGAGATTATAGCTCTTCAAAAGCTAGTACCAGCCTAGAAGCTCCTCCCCCCCGGAGACGAACTTACAGATCGAGAAACCAGAGCCACCGCCTCATATTCCAAAAGGAGCACTCAAGCGTTCTACTCACAACCCTAACGCTAGAGCTTCCCATAACTACTCTATTGTTGAGGATCTGGGCCAAACCCTTTGTGCGATGTTGGCTTTGGAGGTACTCCATACGTGTCCATCACAGAGGAATGCCTTACTCTCTGCCTTAGAATCTCTAGAACCTAATGGATTGAAATTTATCAAGTTTTATGTCACGGATGTGAAGCCTCACATACCCTACCATGTGGCTTTCCAAATCCACGTGGACTATTCCAAGTACACTATCAAATGAGTGGTCATTGATGAAGGTGCTTCCACTTGCGTGATGTCCCTATTCTGTTGGAAAGTGGTTGGTTCTCCAACCCTTTCCAAGTCGTCGAACATGTTGACTACATTTGATGGTCATTCCTTCCAACCTCTTGGTATTCTTCCCACCTTTCCGGTCTAGTTAGGTGGGAAGACGGTAGAGGTGGAAGTAGAGGTATTTGATGCACCTCTCGATTATAACTTGTTACTATGTCACAATTGGACCTATGCTATGGTTGYTGTTGTTTCGTYCGTTTTCCGCACACCTTGTTTTCCTCATCAGGGAGAGATCATGATGGTCGACCAATCATCGTTTGTGTTCTCTAGTCCGAATGCATCTGTTGGACCTTCGATCCCAGTGATAGAAAATTCTCAGCGGTCAACTGAGAATATYGATGTCTGAATGTATTCTTCCCTCATGGGTACTTTCGACTTCTCAGCACCGATTCCCCATGTTTACGCCATCTCTAGCAGGCCTGCTTTAGTAGGGAGGTGCATTCCTTTCCACACTTCCTATCTTAGTGATCCATGGACCCTACCTTCTCTGACTTCGTCGAGTGAAGGTCAGTTGCATGATGGCATGGCTATGCCACTATCGGCAACGAAGATTGTGTATCAAGCCATTCTTGACTCCTCTGTCGATCCCGATCTTGTTACCTCGTAGATGGACGAGGATGATACCATTCTTAGGTTTGTATGGGCCACCTTGTTATCTTGTTCACATGATTTCTTAGATGATACTTTGGCTTCGGACGAAGCCATCCTCAAAGCCATGAATGTTTCCGAGAGACCTTGGGATGATATGCATCATCGATCTTATTTTCTCCCAAGTCTTGAAAGAATCGAGAAAGATGATTTTCGGTCTACCTTGAGTGAGATATTCGGTCACGCTGTAGTTCCACTTGATACGCACGACATTTATGTCGAAGGAAATATGGGGAGTATTTCTCCTACCGTCCCAATCGATATCTCGCGTACCCCTAGCAAGATTGAGAACGTAACTATAGGTGCAGATTTTTCACCAAAAGAGATTCTGATCTACACCAACCTCTTCAAAGAATTTCGATATGTATTCGCTTGGTCATATGAAGAGATGCCAAGGATTGACCCTCATATTGTTGAACATGAGATTAGGACTTATCTGAATGCCAAGCATGCTTGAAAACATCTTAGAGTTGTTAATCCTAGGAAGGATCCCGCTATTAAGGCAGAGGTGGAGAAGCTACTTAATGCTGGCTTCATCTACCCGGTTCCCTTAACCAAATGGGTATCCAACCCCCTTCCTATGAATAAAAAGAAATGAACCATTCGTGTGTGTATGGACTTTCGTGACCTGAACAAGGCTTGTTCTAAAGATAACTTCCCCACGCCTTTCATTGATCAGATTCTCGATAAGTGTGCGGGAAGCAAAATATTTTTCTTTATGGATGGATTTTCAGGATATAACCAAATCCAGATCAAACCTAAGGACCAACAGAAGATGACATTTATATGTCCTTGGGGTAGTTTTTCATACCGAAAAATGCCGGAGTAACCTTCCAACGCGCCATGAATTTTTCTTTTCACGTTCTCAAGCACATAGTTGAAGCTTACCTAGATGATCTTGGTGCTCGCTCTCGCAAGAGAGTTGATCATGTTACACACCTTCGGTAGGTTTTTGAAAGATGTTGTTACTATAGAATCCAGTTAAACCCTCACAAATGCATATTTTGCATTACGTCTGGCGGTCTCTTAGGATTCTTAGTTTCTGAGACCGGGATCATGGTAGATCCTCTTAAGGTTGAGGCAATACTTCAATTGCCTCCCCCACGCATGATTAGAAAACTTCAAGGTTTACAGGGGAAAGCTAACTTTCTGAGTCGGTTTATAGTGAATTATGCCAATATCACTAACGGTTTCATGCGCCTATTGAAGAAAGACACTTCTTTTATCTAGGATGAGCGAGCTCAGGAGTCTTTTGACGCTTTAATGAAAGCCTTAGTATCGACCCCTCTGCTGAAATCTCCCAATTACAATAGAGATTACTTGTTGTATATTGTCGCGTCTGAAGAAATGATTGGTATGATTCTAGTTTAGGAGGATGATGAACTCCATGAGCACATCATCTACAATCTCAGTTTAATTTTAGTCGGTCCTAAGCTTAATTACTCTCACGTTGAAAATATAGCTTTGGTTGCCGTTCACATAGTCCAACATTTACAACACTATATATTTCTTTGCAAGACTACTGTGGTTGCCGATGTTAATCCGTTTCAATACGTCCTCACTAGGTGTATCATAGGCGAGAAATATAATAAATGGATTGTCATCTTACAAGAATTTGATCTCGAATTTTCTTCGGCCAAGTCTAAGAAATCACTAGTTTTTGCAGAGTTAATATCCGATTTCCCATGATTAGACGAGGATGTTATCCATGTCGATTCATTTGCAGATGAACACATTTTCCTTATTTTGTCATCCGACCCCTAGTATGGAGACATTGTTTTATATCTTCAAACCTTGAAATCAGCCCAGCATCTCTCGCGAGATGATTGACGGCATGTTAGTTACCAAGCCAAAAAGTATACCATCATCAATGACACTTTATATCACCAATGAATAGATAGTATCTTACGTCACTTCTTAACTCAAGAGGAAGCCGAGTTAGTCCTAAATAATTGCCACAAAGGGGCTCGTGGCGGTCATCTTTCTGGGCTTGCGACAACCCAAAAAATCCTGTGAGCCGATTACTTCTGAGCCACCATATTTAAAGATTGCATTGAAGCGATTAAGAAGTGTCACCCCTGCCAGGTGTTCACTTGGAAAATGCGCTCGCACCCAGCCCCTCTTCACCCAGTCATTACCGTAGGACCCTTCACCAAGTGGGGGGTAGATTTCGTCAATTGCAACCCAACTTCAGCTGGGGGGAATCAACACATTATCATGGCTGTCGACTAATTTACCAAGTGGGCTAAAGCCATGCCTACCATAAAATATGATGGGAAGACTGCAACCTTCTTCATGTTCAACCAAATTATCACCCGGTTCGGTATCCCGAGTAATATTGTCACTGATCATGGCAGTGTCTTTCATAATGAAATGATGGTAGAAATAACATCTAAGCTGGGGTTTAGACATGGTCACACATCTCCTTATGACCCCCAGGAAAATGGGAAAGTAGAGGCCGTCAACAAGTCTCTCAAGACCATTTTGCAAAAAACTGTCAGACGGAGTAATTCCGATTGGCACATCATGCTATATCCCGCGCTTTGGGCATACTGAACCTCGTTCAAGACTGCCACCATTTTTTCCCCTTTTCAATTAGTACACATTGTGGAGTCAATACTTCCTGTTGAATGCAAAATCCCTTCTCTCAAGTTGGAAGTTGAGCTCCTACCTGACACTTCAGATTTAGAGCGACACCTTGTACACCTGGAGTGTCTTGACGAGTAGCGTCAGGACGCCTTTACGGCTATCGAGGAAAACAAGAAATGTGTCAAGGTTCAGTACGACAAGTCTGTCTATCCTCGGTTGTATGCTGAGGGTGACTTGGTCATCTTGTATGACCAAGCCAAAGAACCACTAGGGGTAGAAAAGTTTAAACCCATGTGGCACGGTCCTTATATTGTGCGATGTGTTCTAGAAAAAGGAGCCTACGAGTTGGAGGATTATGAAGGGAATAAACTGACCGAGCCCATAAATGGTCTCTACTTGAAAAGGTATTACGCTTGAGCCCTAGGCTTGGGCAAAACCATTTGTATACTAATGTAAATTTGGTGTATATACATCTTTTTTCCCTTTTCTTTTTTTCTTTGGCTTACTTATCGAGTTTTCCCTTTTGGTTGGTAGATGTCAATAGAGTCTTTGGTCTACCTAGGATTTGTAGATGGAGCCAATCATCATACATAGAACCTGGATTCCGCCTCTTGGGTGATTTACTCACCCGAGGGTCTGCTGGTGTCTTCGGGTGGCGTATGCCTAGGGCCATCCACGAATAATGTGGCCGAATATAGCACCGTCATATAACTTTTGCGCAATGCTATATCACATGGTATTCTCTCTCTAGAGGTTCACCTGGATTCTCAGTTAGTAGTATGTCAGTTGAATGGCCATTACCGTGTGTGCGATCCTACGTTACTCCGTCGATTCCTACATTACTCTGTCGATTCCTACGGGTACATCTTTTAGAACGAAAATTTGATTTCATTACATATTTTCACATCACGAGAAGTTTTAATCATGTATCTGACGCCTATGGTAATTATCTTTTAGATTGGCATTTGTCACATTAATAAAGTAAAGAAAACCATTAAATCAATATACACATTGTAAGATATKAGTAAAGTCGAAGATCCCTCTTTATATATTTCAAAAAATATGTTGTTTATATTTCAAAATTGGGGCTAAAACCCTCAAAATACATATACAGCCGATATACATATCCCATGACATCTACGCCTGTGGCGCTGGATGCGTATCATGATAGAAAACCACRACGTTTGTGAGACACGTAAAGAGTTGTACCCATGCTCTAGGTACACCAACAACCTGTCGCTGCATGGCTTCAGGTAGATCCTCTACCTGAACCATAGGAATCCTTTGTGTCAAGCAAGAAGGTTGCCCTACACGTTCTATAGGACTCTCTCCGCTTGTCCTCCCACTGCCTCATCTCCACGGTGCCTCCGTCTATGTTTTAGGAATCCCTCTGGCCATTGCAGACCCACATCTGCAATCACACAAGTATCTAGTTAATATTCAAACACCATCCAAAAATATTTTTGTTTCCTTAAATACAAAAATACAAAAAAATGAAATATGTAAAAACTTTTACCTATGGTGCTATAGGCGGCTACTGGTGGAAGCGACATATCTGGGTCCCCTCTGAAATCGATCCCCACATAGGGATAGTCGTCTAGAGCAATGATTTGTCTCCGCTACCAGAAGAAAAAATCCTCATTGTAGGGTGTCGCCACCCTACCTGCCCCCTGCCATCTCATGACCTCGATCCACCGCGCCATGGCTGGATCATGTGGTCCTCTAGGAAGGATCTCCACTCTGGGTCCCAGACCTGGAACCCACTCAAAAAAGAAGTTGCAAAGGATAGAGGCAAACCTGAAGTTTCCCTTACCCCCCTGCTTGTACTCTGTCAACTGACCTTTCATATTGGTCACCAGTGAGGTACACCAATCATAGACAGTGGGTATCGCACACTTAATTGCATAAAACATAAGTGACCTCAATGCTTGATGCAATGAGGCCGAACCTATAATCATGGTAAGCACGAGCACAATGATCTTCAGTCTAAGGTTACTTATAGCCTGGATGGGGACTTGACTTCCCACCATGGGAGTCCCTGCAACACAGTGGGCTTTGAAATACTCCTCGATCTTCATCCCACTCCCCGCTCCACGTGAATTGAGGTTCACAACCTCTCCTCGGCGTGAAAGACCAGTTAAGAAGTAGATGTCCTCTACTTTGATCCTTAATGGTTGTCCATCAAGGATAAATCTCTCGCTATCGGGATCCCAATAGCCCACCAACATCTCCAACAACCTCACTTGGGCCCTCATTCCCTTGAGAGCCCAAAACTTGTATAAACCACATCTTTATAGAGCCTCTTGAGCCACCGGATCCTGATCCACTACTGCATCTACCTCCTCATGCTCATGCTCTCTCCATTCCAACACTATCCTACAAAAAACAAATCATTTTTGAGTTAGAAACCCCTCTTTTTTTCCTTTTTCATACATATACGCGACTTTACTTGCTTAAAGTCGCGTGTAGGGCTTCATATACGCCCCCTGTGGTTCACACAGGGGCGTATATCTAGTCATATACACGACCTATTCAAATAAACCCCATATACCGAAAACCCCAAGTTGCACCCTAAAAAACTAACAAAATAGAACCTAATTCAAAAATGTAAACCACCAAATTTGAAGAAGATGGGATGAAGAATTACCTGATCCAGACGGTTCATGATTCCGTTGCCTATCGTAATCGCCGTTTGAATCTTGGAGGTATTTTAGTCCAAATTGCACTCCTTGGGTAAAAATCAAAATGATATAGTAATTTGTGATTTTATTACTATTTATAAGCTATTTTTACCCACTTGATATAGTTTAATGCTATTTTTTCACCTAACAGACTAATTCAAGAATGGTTCTAAGCTGGTTTCGCAGTTTTGACACAGTTTTCTTGCGGATGTGAACGTCATAGTTGGTCCTTCGTCTCCTCAGGTAGGTATATTCATAACCTAGAATATAGGATAGGTATCTACTCCATCGTGCATTTTGAATTATCCTTCGAATACCGCTTTTTATGCCTTAGGGACAAACCCATTTATTGCGACGCATAACCCCCCATCTGCTATTAATAGTGTCATTAATAAATGGTAGAGACTTACAAAACATGGGTACCCTAGTTAGAACCTCTTTGTCATTTGGTGCCCATGCCGAGTTTTTCCTTAGGACCAGGAGTCCATTATAATTCAATACATGACTGTATGATGAGCCTCATTTCTCATTCATGCACATGCAGCTTTATTATCCACGAACTCCGAAAAACAAGTCTCAGTTAAGCTCTTTTCCGACTTGTCTAAAAACTAAAAAGATCGCTAAGTGATTTGTCCCTTTCACGCTTGTTAAAGTTGGATTTGAAAGGTCATGAGTCTTAGTTAATCTCTTTTCCGACTCGCTCCCAAAAATTGAAAAGATTGCCGAGTGAACTTGTCCTTTTCACACTCATAAATTGGATTTTAAAAGATGTCTATTTGGCACAAGTTTATCCCCTTTTCACACCAAGTAGACTAAAATATATAAAAAAGGAAATTTTTTTGTGTTAAGTTGTGATTGCATCTCATGCCCTCGCTTGCAGTATTGAGCCTTTAGCCGGTTCTCTCTTTGCGTTATAAACCGTTGCCTAAATAGTTTGTATCCTCAACCAAGTAGAGACTTGTTTATATCCTTCACAATTTGACACCCTATACCCTGGAGGGAACATCACCTTGAGTGTCCATATCTCGCATGCATTCCCTTGTATTAAGCATAGGTATGTTCCACTACTGGAACTAGTTTTTCTTACTTGCGACACTCGTTCCCTCCTCAGTATCATAGCATTCATTTGTTATGAAAAAACAAAAAAATGATGGGCGGGAAGGGAGTACTATATTGTAATTGACAGCAGTCATGTTGTCTTTGAACATAGTAAAAAGTTATTGAGTCCTTGTGTCATCATAATTTTGGGTTTAGCATGGCCTTAGGAAGCTGATCTCGCTACAGAATTTTCTCTACCAACTGGTTACTCTTCCAGTCCCTACAGAGAACATTATGGATGCCTCCTACATCTATTTTTCACATCATTGACTCCATGCTGTCTGAGTCTACCATATCTCTCATATTCTTGTTCAAAGGAAGTCTATCAACTTGTGTCGGCCACTCCTCAAAAATCTTGACTTCGCATGTCGGCCATACCCTCAGTTTTGTCTCAGAATCACATGATACTTTGGTCTTATCATGCACGCTAGCCTTACTTTCATCATTGGTAGGTCACCTTGAACCAAAGAATCGACACTTCATCATTGGTCATGGAATGGGTGGTTTCCCTTGTGTTCGACGACAATACATCTATTCACACTTTGGGATTCGTGTAGTGTCTTGGATGCCATTGGCCTGATTGGTGGTTTCCTCACCTTTTTCAACAGGTTTTCATCATTCGATGCTATTCATAGGGTCTTTTTTGTGTACTGCTTGCATTTGGCACATGCGAAAGATGCACATGGTCGTTGGTTCGTGAACATGTTCTTTGTCCGATCTCCACCAAATCATGAAGCTCCTGCTTTGTTCCTCATGCTTACTGATGAGAGATGCCTCAATTCTCTCCTTTCAGTGGGTATCTTTCCATCGACTTAAAATCATTTATTCTTGATATGGGACCTAGATTTTAATGAGTACCTTGAGGCTTGCATTCATTAGTGGCAGGTTCTCTCGCCATTGACAGATGAAAATACATCAATGTCTCCTGATCAATGGATTTCTCAAGTGTTTTACGCCAACTCTTGTATTCACACTTGTAGAAATGTACTTAGTGCCTTGATACCTAATTTCATTATTGGTAGGCTGTCTCATGTTTGTTAACAGTATACCTCAATGACTGGTAATCAAACGATGTCTCATCGTGTTTGACCTCAACTCATTTATTCACATGATGTAGACTTGCAGCCTTGGTGGATAGTGTAGAAGACTTGAAGACATCACTATGTGGCCACAACTTTCCTGAGATGTTCCTTCCCCTTCATTGGACCAGTACCTATTTGACTTCAGTGATCATGGGAGATCAGATTGTACTCCGCGGTATACAGATATCTTCAGATTGATTTTAAGACTAGTTTCACTGGGCCTTGTTCGTGACTATGACAACTTTTGGTAGGTAACCACATTTGTGTTTGCCTATTCATGGCCATGAACACTTGTTTAGTATATATTCCACATGGATCTACATTGTATTCTTGGAAGCCATGTATGCAAAGTCAGTACATAATGTAATGAGTAATTGAGTTTGTCCAGCTGGTTCTCTACCACTCCACTTCTGGGTTATTTATAATGTATTTCGGCCATCGCAGATACTCCTCCGATCTCACACATTAGGGGGATCTGTTATAGCAAGATTTGCCTCACCATTGCTATCTTGCACATAGGGCCTTTTTCCATTTCCCTTTGCAGACTTATCATCCCCTTTTGATGAATCCAGAGCTAAAAATATACATTTTTCCACATATACGCTCCCTATCTGCTATGAAAGATGCGTATACGCTTGCTGATCCACTAAAACCCACGTACATCAAGATTTGTGCCAGAAAATATAAAATGAGGTCAGGTTTCCATGTCACGACAAGAGATCTCTAATCCTTGGCCGTTTCGAATCGACCCTTCGGTTGCATCCTGAAGGCTATAAGAGCACAATTTGGAACTATGGAAAAGAAGGAGAAAGCATTCAACTTTGAGAGAAAAGTTACTCTGGAGAAATTACTTCATATTGAGTCTACATCCCTCTGTCCCTCAAGTCTGAACATAGTGTTCATCCCCCAAGCTCTTTCCTTATTGTTGAGAGGACCTCATTGCCTCTTTCCTATGAGCCTGCCTTTGGTGGAGGATTGAAGTGGTGGAGACCCAGTTGGAAGGAACTTGGTTTCTTAGTTTCGAACCGTGCCGACGCAGAAGTTTGTATCGTTGTCACTTCTGCTGATCAATTATTAATAGAAATAATCCTTTCCCGTCCTATTGATATATTGCAAATATATGATTATTATCCATGGGCATGTTTGTAATGTTTATTAATGGATTATGCTATCTGATGTGCTAACCCCTTTTATATTATCACTGTATACTTGCTATGCTTGTTTGTTGAGAACTTCTTGCAGGTATAAATCTTTGGGTCAAAGTGTTCAATAGTGGAACATCATCAAACGTTGGATCGAGGTAGGCCTCTTTCTTATATTGCACATTAGTTTATATAGCATATGTTGGAATTGAGTTGATTTCTGCAGTCATACCTGTTTTTTGTGGTTTTCCCTTGGCCATAGAGAGTTTTTTCCTTGTAACACTTGTAGGTGTGGAAGCTGACAGATTCACGACTTCAGATTTTAATTACTTTTATATCACCAGCTCGACTGACTGCTTCCCCGTTTGAGATTATAATAAACGAATATAAACTGGCCCAAGTCCAATTGTGCTATGACATGAATACGAGTCCCTTAAAATTCAAATAGCTGGAAGTCTGCTTGTCAATTTGTAGATCACGAAGATGTGGGTGCTATTTGTAGGGCACATAATAACAGAGGGCCAATTTTGAACTGGCCAGCATGAGAACCGGCCAGTCTGAGTGCTGTTTGAATGATATGGAACAATAGAAATGCAATGTTGAGTGAGCCAACCCGCAAGACTGCTTGTCAATTTGTATATCGCAACACTCTTGGGTGCTATTTGTAGCTAACAGAACAATAGAGGCCTAGTTTTGAGCCCACCAGCCCGAGTACACGCGATCCAAAGATTGGTTTAAGTATGGAATGCGAGAACAGTACATGGTCTATAAAATCTCATGTTTGTACTTTATAAAAATAGATTTTATGTATTGCTCGTTTTTTACGAAAAATTTCTTGGTAAGGAAGTTGGCGGATTCACGTATTCAGATTTCACATACTTTTATATCACGAGCTTGACTGAGCGGCCGCTTCCCTATTTCATATTGTACATATATCCTTCTCTAATTAAATTGTACAAAATCAATATTTTATATTAATAATTTAGTATTCAAAAGAATGTCTTTAGATAATGTCCAAAAGTTAATAGGGATTAACATCCATAGACAATGGCAAACTTGAACCCACCAGCTCTCAAGTCCATCTGTCAATATGTATATCGCAGAACTTCGAGTGCTATTTGGATGACATGGAACAATGAAAGTGCAATATTGAACCAACCATCCCGCAGGTCCATTTCTCAATTTGTATATCGCAGAATTGTGGGTGCTATTTGTAGAGCGCGGAACAATAGAGGCCCAATTTTCAGCCCCCCAGCCCGAGAGCCCCTGATCCAAAAAAGTGGCTAAATATGGAATTGATACGTGATCGCTATAGGACAATAAAAGTGCAATGTTTATCCAACCAGCCCGCAAGTCTGCCTTTTAATTTGTATATCGCAGAAGTTTGGGTGTTATTTGTAGGACACATAACAATAAAGGCTCAATTTTTAGCCTGCCAAGCCGAGAACCCGCGATCCAAAAAGTGCCTAAGTATGGAATGAGGGATCCGCATATGCTCTATAAAATCTCTTGTCCATACTTTATAAAGGTACATGTTTACAATGTATTGCTCGTTTGTCGAAATACTTTTATATGACTCCCCTGATTAGATTGTACAAACTTTCTCGTCTAATTAAATTCTGCAATATCATTATTTAATATTAATAATTTACCTCGAGTCCATCTGTCAATATGTATATCGCAGAACTCTGAGTGCTATTTGGAGGACACAGAACAATGAAAGTGCAATGTTGAGCCAACCAACCCGCAGGTTCGCTCGTCAATTTGTATATTGCGGAATTGTGGGTGCTATTTGTAAAGCGCGGAACAATAGAGGCCCAATTTTCAACCCTCCAGCCCGAGAGCCCCAGATCCAAAAAAGTGGCTAAATATGGAATTAATATGGAATCGCTATGGGAAAATAA
Organism: Picea mariana; assembly: GCA_032191745.1. NCBI lineage: Eukaryota > Viridiplantae > Streptophyta > Pinopsida > Pinales > Pinaceae > Picea > Picea mariana. The sequence continues at coordinate 394,748 of JASDQU010104558.1, read as the reverse complement.
AAGTGCAATGTTTAGCGAACCAGCCCGCAAGTCCACCTGTCAATTTGTATATCGCAGAAGTTTGGGTGCTATTTGTAGGACATAGAACAATAGAGGCCCAATTTTCAGCCAGCCATACCAAGAACCCGTGATCCAAAAAGTGCCCAAGTATGGAATGAGGGATTTACATATGCTCTATAAAATTTCATTTCCATACTTTATAAAAGTACATGTTTACTATGTATTGCTCGTTTGTTGAAATTTTTTTATATCACTTGCCTGACTAGATTGTACAAACTTTGTCGTCTAATTAAATTCTGCAATATCAATATGTAATATTGATAATTTAGTATTGAAAATAATTTTTTTAGATATGTTAGATAGTTGATAGGGATTTCCATTCATAAACAATGGCAAAATTGAACCCGCCAACTCTCAAGTCCATGTGTCAATCTGTATATCACGGAACTTCGAGTGCTATTTGGAGGACACAGAACAATGAAAGTGCAATGTTGAGCCAACCAACCCGCACGTTCACTTGTTAATTTGTATATCGCAGAATTGTGGGTGCTATTTGTAGAGTGTAGAACAATAGAGGCCTAATTTTCAGCCTACCAGCCCTCGAGCCCTCTAGCCAAAAAGTGGCTAAATATGGAATAGCGGATCCGTACATGATCTATAAAAATTTCATGTCCATAGTTTATAAGAGTACATACTAAGTATGTATTACTTGTTTTTTAGAAAACTTGTAGGTGCAGATGCTGGCAGATTCATGACTTCAGATTTCAGTTACTTTTATATCACCAACCCGACCGATCACTTCCCCATTTGATATTGTATGGAACAAATATAAATTGGCCCAAGTCCAATTGTGCTATGACATGAATATGAGTCCCTTAAAATTCAAATAGCTGGCAAGTCTGCTTGTGAATTTGTATATCGCGTAAATGTGGGTGCTATTTGTAGGGCACAGAACAATAGAGGGCCAATTTCGAACCCGCCAACTTGAGTGCTGTTTGAACGACACAGAACAATAGAAATGCAATGTTGAACGAGCTAGCTGCAAGACCGCCTATCAATTTGTATATCGCAGAACTCTTCGGTGCTATTTGTATCTAACAAAACAATATCAATTTTTTATATTAATAATTTAAAATGTCTTTAGATAATGTCCAATAGTTAATAGGGATTAGAATCCGTAGACATACAAATTGACAGCCGATATCTGTCACTAAGGTGCAATATGACCATCGACCCTTCATGTCTCATGGGTATATCTTCTGTCGTTTTTATTTTGTAACCCGCCCGACCACTTTCCATACTTAGGTATTTCTTGGAATCGATTTCTTCATCACCGTTGCCTTCATACTTGTTTCCATATATGCAATAATTAAACTTGAATGCTAATATTCATCCTGCAGGAACTGTTAAGATTGTCATTAATGTCCATAAATCCAGAGAAGATTTGTCATTAGTATGAATTCAACTAAGATTTGTGCACAAGTATGTTATCCTTTCCAAGTATTCATTTCAAAGACAATGCAATATTTTTTGTTGTGCGCCGATGGGTTGGTGCTTATAATATATTTCTAATTCTTAATATCTCTTCGCTGTCACCGCCACCTTCGCACTTTTTTCTAATTATGCAATTAGTGAGCTGTGATGGTGACAACTCATTCCGCATGAATCCTGGAGATTATCATTGATCAATGAAAGGCCCGAGGAGATATTCCATTGATACACATTAAACCATAATTTTCCGAGGGTTATATTATCCCTCCCCGATTTTCATTTGAAACATCGTCTCGAGCAAACATAAATTCTTAATAACTTCTGGCAGCAATTTTGTCTAGACACAGTAAACACATTGGGGCATAATGGCCAGAGGTTCCACTATTCTAGGGAATATTCTTACTATTCATCTCCCTCTGCCCAGGAGCAAAAAAGGTGATGGTCCCTTGGTAAAACAAGAGATGTATTTCAAGCCAAAGAATTCCAAGGCAACCTTGCCTGCTCAGAGAACCTACCCAGTTGCATTAATGGCTGCTGCAGAAGTTGATGTCACAAATTCCGAGACAGAAGAAGATGATCTGATGGGAAATGATACGACAATGGATGATGGGAATGCAGAGAATCTTCCCACTCTTGTGCCCTAATTGAAATCAACCATAATGGACAACCCTTCCTGGCTCGGTGATGGCGGTCCTCACAACACCAAAATGAGTTTTAGAAAAGAAATAGACGGTTAACACAATAACCACTTTGCAGCGCGAAAGTAGGAATTCCAGAGTTCCAAATTAGTCCGTTCTGGGTGGAAGAGTTTCACTATAAAGCAATGATATGTTGATGCTCCTAGGGATATATTTCAAGCCAAAAAATTATTGATTAACATCTTCGGGAATCAGGTCCAAAACTCTCACTGCTGCAAGGCATTTTTCTACTAGTCATCTCCTTTTGACTAGAATGGACTAATTTGGCCCTTTGGAATTGCATGTGCAACCTGTGCTCTTGAATTTTTTTGGACTATGTAGAGGCAGTTTCAGCCAAGGGTTATTCCATTTGCCCTGTAATGTTTTTCATCTTCTTCCTCATGGGAAGCTTCTGAAAACTATCATTTTCAGCACATGATGATTCATCGAGGAGAAAATTGCAAGTATCTTGCATACTGCGGATCCTGTGCCTGTGTTTGTCGCAGATATGTTCAATGTTTTGGCCCGAAGAACTAGGTCCAATTTCTAAGGATAGATGTACAATACTCGCTGTTTTTCTTATTTTTTTAAATGGATTTTCTATTAAAAATATTTGTCTTCGACTCTTCATTGTTGCTTCTTTTCTAGATTTAACGCATGTTCTCATTGGCATGGTTCGGTGCTCTCATATTTCTTCGATATTGTGTTTACTTACGCTACTTTTTCTAAGATGAAACATCTAACAATTATATGACAATGTACTGTGTCAATCCACCAACCTTTTATGCAAACAAAAAATGGATTACACAGTTTCAAACCAACATTCAATTCTATTCGTAATGTAGATAGAACATATGTAACACCCTGTTTCCCCCATCTTGTAAAAATAACTGGACTGGCTAAGAACTATGGAAAACTCATAAATGTGAATATGTGATGTAAATGGACCATGAGGAAAAGGTCAATGAATGTGAATAACATTATGAATTTTATTGCAGGACCACTAGGAGGGGATGTGCAGAAAAAGAGACCACGATGACAGCGGAAGGCACCTGGAAAGGTGGCATTAACTTCCACCGAGAATTAATACCGTATTTGGACTCCACTGGCCTGGAGAACCAAAAGCGGCTTGCTGGCCCCGAATTAAATGCCTTGCAGGCTGGTAGGTTGATGGCTCCTCAGGAATTAATGAGGGATGGGGAGGTGAACCACCCATCCGTTGAGCCATCATGAGTGGCCAGTGCAAGGGTAATCGTGCCACATGCAACCTCGCAAGAGGATAAGGCGTGGGGTAGAAGCGATTGGAAAGGGGGCAGATGCGAAGGGAGAAATCTGGCAGTATGCAGAGTGAGTGATAGCAAAGAGGAAGGATTTCAACCTTCGCTCCTGGTCACTGGCAAACAGAGACACAGTCTCACGACATTGTGGTCTCAACTCGGGGGTGGTTAGTGGTAAATCCGTTGGGAGTCGCTAAGCCTACGGTTGGGTGGAAACGAGCACCCCTCTCAGCAGTTGCTGGACCCCTGGTGTTATCTCTGATAAGTGTTTTGCCTCTGGCATATTGAAATATATATATGTGCTTATTTTGATAATTATGCTCATAAGCTGTGAAACTGTGAATGATTTCATTATAAGAATGACTGTATGGTGTTTTGATCAGTACTAGTAGTTGTATATTTATATGGAAAGACTACGTATGGTTTATGTCCTCATGAATTCGTTATTTGTGTGCGTACTGATCCAACTCAAAATTCACGCCTGGCTCTCGGGAGGACGACATCCTTATATACCTCAGGTAGTACCCTGAGTAATTCTCCCCATAGAAATACCTTCCTTGAAAAGCCCATCAAGAACCGGGAAGGTGGTTGTGAAGGCGTAAGGCCTTAGTAACCCTGCATAAGGAGGAACGATCCTCTTGAAAATCGAGATGACAACATAAGGATGAAGTAACGAATTGATGGATGAGATCCTGTTGGGAGATCTATGGTCACTCACGACCGTCAAATTGGAGGAAGGAGCTGGAAAGTTAAGTACCTTAACCTTATAGGTATTAATTGACGGACGAGATTTCGTCGAGGAATCTGCGGTCACCCACGACCATTAGATTAGTAGGAGAAAGTAGGGCGTTAAATGCCTTACCACTTGGTTTTCCTGTGTCTTCGTGGGTAGCAAAGAGTTTAGGACCGTAGATCCCCAAGGTTCATGAGAGTATCTGGACCGTGGATCTTTTCCATGCCTAGGGAGTCATGGAAGAATGCATGGGTAGGAACCATTATGAGTCGTTAGATCTTGGCTGAAAAACCCGACAACCATTGGATCTATCAGGAGTTACCCGAGGGTTAAGACTCCAATGTATAGGGGCGAAAAACCCCTGAATAGATCTAGGCCGTTCGATTGACGAAGGCCATGCATCAAGAGATCACCCATTTTGGGAAATTGGGAATCGCGGAATCGAGATTCTTGTTGACAAGAGTTCAGGATTTTCTATGGTGGAAACCCAGGGACGGATCTGAGTCGTCCGATTGACGGAGGCCACGTGTCATGAGATCTCCCATTTCGGGAAATCGAGAATCGCGAGATCGAGAGTCCTGGCGACAAGGGATCGGGATTTTCCTGGGTGGAAACCCCAGAGCAGTTGTGGACCGTCTGATTTAAGGAAGTGACGTGTTGAGAGATTACCCGTTTCGGGAAAATCGAGGATCAGGGATTCGGGAGTTCCGCTGACAAAAACTCGGGCTCTTTCCTTGACAAATACCGATCCATAATGTCGGGACACTATCATGTGGTTAAGTCTTGATGGATTGAAGAGATTCCTTCGGGAAATCTCAGGGTCCGTAACGACCGTCCGATGTGAGGAAGAGATGCCAGTTTTACACCGGGGCGCGAGCGCGCAGTAGGGTAAGTAGCGAACAGATCTGGATGGCCAGAGTCCACCTGCCCAGATCTACGGCTAAGGTTGCATTCCAGAGCCCCCTTGCCATTCTAGCTTTAATGGGGGGGGGGGGGTTCTGGAATTGGATGTGCAACTCTCGAACGGTCGAGATTAACTCATCATGATCAATGACGATCAGGTGGATTCCAGAGCCCCCTTTCTATTCTGCCTTTAATGGGGGGGGGGGTCCAGAATAGTGTGACGTGTGCAGTGGGGCCCCTCCTATCCTATCGGCTACCATGTTGCACTTCCCCCTCCGCCACCTGTACTCCACTTAACCAGGTAACGGGGCCTGTTCTCATTGGCTGTTCTCTAGCCCCGTTGGAAATTGTTCCGATTGGCCATTTACTAACCCTGTAGGGATTCATCCTTATTGGCTGGTCGTTAGCCCTGTCGGGGTTCGATAGTTGCAGAGTCGAATGATTTGACATTACTGTAGCACCGAAGCATAAAATAAAAATAGGCACTGCGTTTAATTGAACCGTGATCATGACCCGCAATCACATGGGAATGGAGAGAGAGAGAAAAGAGCTAGCTTGCACTAGGCCCCCATGGATTTTTAGGGCTTCTAATTTGGCAAAAGACTAGAAAAATCCGATTTAGGTGGTGGGTATCTGACAAAGTGGTATCAAAGCATGGTTACAACACTCGGCCTGATTGGGCTCATGAACGAGTTGCGCATAAGCTCCGTTTGAAGTACTCCTACGAAGAGCAACCGCCTAACGTAACTCTCTTGTCCAGGATTGAAAACTTGGAAATGAGAACCCGACTGTGTATGCATGTGAAAGAGTTATAAATTATGCGCAGATTATAAAAATATATCTAACTCTTGACTAACAACTAGCGTTTGTCTTTTCACCTAAGCAGACGATCAACCGCGGGAATTTACAGACGCAGAGTATGGTAACTCACCAAGAGGTGGGAGAAGCCTCCCACAACAGAGACGAAGAGTCTGACGAAAGAAGAGCAATAGGAACCCCTACAGATCTAGCCGAGACTGTGAGGAGTCTCATGGTTGAATTGAAAAGCTGCAAGTCCGACAATGAAAGGATGATGAAAGAACAAGAAAAACAAACTGAAATTAATGCAGTTTTACTGGAGAGCTTATTTGACGTACAGCGACAAATGCAGCATGAACCCAAGATGCAGAAACATGGTCGTATCAGTGGCCATACTGAGAGAAGCACCTCAAGAAAGGTCCACCCCAGAGGTAAGGGACTAGTGCCAGACGATTCCACTGAGAAGGAAGTTGGCAATTCAGAAGGCTCTTCCAGCAGCAGGGCCAGTTCCTATTCTCAAAGAAAACAAAAGAAGCAAAAGACTTCCAAGAGTCATAAATTTGAGGAATTCAGAAAGGCCAAACCTCCCTCCTTCAATGGCGAGATAAAGAAGGGAAAGGAAGCCGAGGCTTGGCTACTTGGACTGAAGAAATATTTCAGAGTCCATGATTTTTCAGAGAATTTGAAGGCCTGAGTGGCCACTTTCAATCTGAACGGAAAGACTTCCATTTGGTGGGAAGACCTTAAGAATATGAAAGGGGTCCACGAGGAGGACCTGTCTTGGAAACAGTTTGAAAAGTATTTCCGGAAGAAGTATTTTTCGGAAAGATATTTCAACGAAAAGGCTAAAGATTTTTATGAATTCAAACTGGGGCAACTCACTATAGAGGAATATGTCAACAAATTCCTTGACTTATTGCGATATGTACCCTACATCAAAGCAGAGAAGGCGAAGGTGCAACACTTCATCAGTGGGCTACCCAAGGAATACCGGAACTGAATTGAATTCGACGAGCCAAAGACCTTAGAAGATACTATTTGAAAGGCAACATATTGTCATGAACAATATGGACATCGAGCATAGTCTCGTGGAGAGTGGAGATAGAAGAATGGTTCAAAATTTCAGAAAAAGGGGATCAAATCCACAGGATTTAAAAACTACAAGATGAACCCCAGAACGAACTATCCAGCCCGGAGTGTACTCCAACAGAACTTCCCCTCGGTGCATGGAAATAAAACTTCTGGACCTATACCAGTGAAGACTAATGACCCAAAAAGAGAACCTCTGAAATGCTGGGGTTGCGGAGAAGAGCATCTCTTGAGAGACTGTCCACACTGACAACAGAACAGTTGAAAAGTTTATAACATTCAGGAAGCGACCACAGTCAATGATGTGGCAAGGAGTGTGTCGAAGATTTATGCAGCCTTGGATAATAACCAAGCTGACCACCAAGCTTCAGTGGTGGAAATAGAAGGTATGATTTTCAACCATCTGGTGTCTGTTTTGATTGACCCTGGTTCAAATTTGAGTTATATAGCCCCTAAAGCTGTTGATAAGTGTAAGCTACAACCACGAAAACAAACTAAGCCATGGTTGGTACAATTAGCTACTGGCACCAAAAGAAAGGTGGTAGAGGTCATACCAGCCTGCCAGTTAATGTTGGGTGAATTCCCCACCCAAACAACCCTTAACTTATTACCCCTGGGATCATACGATCTGTTGATTGGTATGGACTGGCTGTCCGCCCATAAAGCCAAATTGGATTGTTACCATAAAAACTTAGAATGTGTGAGCAAAGAAGGAAAAATGATAACCCTTCAAGGGATCTGAAAACCTGTCTCGGTGAGGCAAATATCAGCCCTGCAAATGAGAAAGTACTGCTGAAAAGGATGTCCCCTATATGCAATACAGGTGTTGAAAACAATCAAAGGTGATAAACCAAGCCCTGATGATCACCCTATCCTAAGAGAATATAGAGATGTGTTTTTGGCAGAGGTACCGGGTCTACCTCCGAGAAGAGACATTGACTTCTCGATAGAGCTCGCACCAGGAGCGGTGCCGGTGTCTAGGACACCCTACCGGATGAGCATACCTAAGTTAGTTGAAATCAAATTGAAACTGAAAGAAATGATGGATAAGGGTTATATTCGACCCAGCGTGTCCCCATGGGGAGCACCAGTCCTATTTGTGAAAAAGAAGGATGGCACCCTTAGACTATGTATAGATTATAGACAACTTAATAAAGTAACCATAAAGAACAAGTACCCCTTGCCCAGGATCAATGATCTATTCAATCAGTTGGGAGGAGCATCTATTTTCTCAAATATTGACTTGAGGTTAGGATACCATCAAGTCCGAATCAAGGGTGAAGACATCCATAAAACCGCTTTTCGGACACGGTATGGTCACTATGAGTTTGTGGTAGTACCATTCGGGTTAACGAATGCCCCTGCCACTTTCATGTGCTTAATGAACAATGTACTCAGTAAATTTTTAGATAAATTTGTACTAGTTTTTATTGATGACATATTGATCTACTCTAAGAACAGAGAAGAACATGAAGAGCATCTTAGACTGGTGCTGCAAGTGCTAAGAGAGCATCAACTCTATGATAAATTCAACAAATGTGACTTCTTTCAGAAGAAAACACATTACTTGGGACATGTTCTGTCTGAGGAAGGGGTAGCAGTAGATCTTGACAAGATCAAGTCTATCATGGAATGGCCTACCCCAAAGGATGTCTCAGACATCAGATCCTTTATGGGATTGGCAGGATATTATAGGAGATTTATAAAAGGATTCTCCAAGATTGGTTGTCCAATCACTGCCCTCCAGAAGAAGGGGACAAAATTCTTGTGGACACAGCAATGTGAAGAAAGATTTCAAACCTTGAAACATCTACTAACCCACACACCCGTGTTGAAAATCACTGACCCAGAAGATGACTTCCTTGTGTGCACAGATGCCTGTAAAGAAGGGCTCGGAGGAGTCCTTATGCAGGAAGGAAAGGTGATCTGCTATGAATCCCAAAAATTGAATGAACATGAGGTCAACTATGTGACTCATGATTTAGAACTAGCTGCCATAGTGCATGCCTTAAAAATGTGGAGGCATTGCCTCTTGGGAAGAAAATTTGTACTTATGACAGATCACTGTGGATTACGGTATTTGTTCGACCAACCAAAGCTCAATGCTAGGCAAGCTAGATGGATGGCTCTCCTTAGCGAATTTGATTTTGAAATCAAACACATCAAAGGGAAAGAAAATTGGGTGGCCGATGCCCTTAGTAGAAGCATGAAAACGATTCACCTGGCAGCAGTGAGTACCTGCGAGACAGATGCCAAGAATAGAGTCAGAAATGCACAAGAAACAGATTCCTTCGTTCAGATTGTGACCCTATACCTACAACAAGAACCTGCTGGAGAAAAATATGAAGGCTACCAGATGACCGAAGGAGGTCTACTCACTTACAGAGATGGACTATACATTCCAAATTGTGATGACTTGAAGAGGTTCATTATGTATGAACTACATAAAAGACCATACACTGGTCACCCAGTATACCGGAAAATGATCACTGCCACCCAGAAACAATTTTATTGTCCTGGATTGAAGAAAGACATCAAATATTTGGCCCAATGCATAGAATACCAACAGGTTAAAGAAGAACATCGACACCCAGCAGGACTATTACACCCTTTACCCATTCCAGAATGGAAATGGGAAACCATCTCCATGGATTTTATCACTGGATTACCAACTTCAACCAAACAAAATGATGCCATTATGGTGGTGGTGGATAAACTGAGAAAGTCTTCTCATTTCATCCCTGTCAAATCAACCTGCAAGGCGATAGATATCACCCAGATATTCATGAAAGAGGTATTTAGATTGCACAGTATGCCGAAAGAGATAGTGTCTGACAGAGACACAAAATTTACTTCCAACTTTTGGAAATCACTGATGGCTGGTTTGGAGAGCAAATTGTTGTTCAGCACCACCTATCACCCTCAAACCGATGGGCAGATAGAAAGAGTGAATCAAATATTAGAGGATATGTTAAGGATGCATGTAATGCATCAACCCAGGAAATGGGAAGACTAGCTACCATTGGTAGAATTTGCCTACAACAACGGCTACCAAGCATCCTTAAAGATGAGTCCCTTCAAGGTCCTCTATGGTAGGCCGTGTAATACTCCAATCAGCCGGAGTAATCCTGTAAATAGGATTTCTTTTGGACCCGACATGATGAAAGAAATGGAACAACAAGTAGCTCAGATAAAACAAAATCTGAAGATCGCCCAGAACCGACAGAAAAGTTATGCTGACCAAAAGAGAACTCCAAGAGAGTTCAAAATGGGAGACCATGTATATCTCAGAATTAAGCCCAGAAGGAGTTCCCTGAAAATGGGAGATTGTGCCAAGTTGGCACCCCGGTATTGTGGACCCTTTGAGGTTCTATATAGAGTGGGACCTTTAGCCTATCGACTAGCACTTCCTCCCACAGTAAAAGCACATAATGTTTTCCATGTTTCATTATTGAAAAAATATGTACATGATGCTAATCATATAATTGATTGGTCTGTGATCCAGGTGGAACTGGAGGGATAATTTCTACCAAAACCCCAATACATACTGAACAGAAAGGAAACCCCGCTCCGGAACCGAACCATTGCACAGATCAAGGTGCAGTGGAAACATTTTGGCCCAGATGAGGCTACATGGGAAATGGAGGATGCCATGAGACAGGCATATCCGATTTTGTTTACTTTTGTACATGCAATTCATGTTAATAGATAAGAACATCGAGGACGATGTTCCTTTTTAAGGGGGACGGAATTGTAACACCCTGTTTCCCCCAGCTTGTAAAAATAACTGGACTGGCCAAGAACTATGGCCAACTCATAAATGTGAATATGTGATGTAAATGGACCATGAGGAAAAGGTCAATGAATGTGAATAACATTATAAATTTTATTGTAGGACTATTGAGAGGGGATGTGCAGAAAAAGAGACCACGATGACGGTGGAAGGCACCTGGAAAGGTGGCGTTAACTTCCACCAAGAATTAATACCATATTTGGACTCCACTGGCCCGGAGAACCAAAAGCGGCTCGCTGGCCTAGAATTAAATGCCTCACAGACTGGTAGGTTGATGGCTCCTCAGGAATTAATGAGGGATGGGGAGGTGAACCACCCATCCATAGAGCCATCATGACTGGCCAGTGTGAGGGTAATCGCGCCACATGCAACCTTGCAAGAGGATAAGGCGTGGGGTAGAAACGATTGGAAAGGGGGCAGACGCGAGGGGAGAACTCTGGCAATATGCAGAGTGAGTGATAGCAGAGAGGAAGGATTGCAACCTTCTCTCTTGGTCACTGGAAAATAAAGACGCAGTCTCACGACATCGTGGTCTCAACTCGGGGGTGCCTAGTGGTAAATCCGCTGGGAGTCACTATGCCTATGGTTGGGTGGAAATGAGCACCCCTCTCAGCAGTTGCTTGACCCCTGGTGTTATCTCTGATAAGTGTTTTGCCTCTGGCATCTTGAAATATATATATGTGATTATTCTGATAATTATGCTCATAAGCTGTGAAACTGTGAATGATTTCATTATAAGAATGACTGTATGGTGTTTTGATCAGTACTAGTAGTTGTATATTTATATGGAAATACTACGTATGGTTTATGTCCTCATGAATTCGTTATTTGTGTGCGTATTGATCCAACTCAAACTTCACGTCTGGCTCTCGGGAGGACGACATCCTTATATACCTCAGGTAGTACCCTGAGTAATTCTCCCCATAGAAATACCTTCCTTGAAAAGCCCATCAAGAACCGAGAAGGTAGTTGTGAAGGTGTAAGGCCTTAGTAACCCTGCATAAGGAGGAATGATCCTCTTGAAAACCGAGATGACAGCATAAGGATGAAGTAATGAATCGACAGATGAGATCGCGTCGGGAGATCTGTGGTCACTCATGACTGTCAGATTGGAGGAAGGAGATGGAAAGTTAAGTACCTTAACCTTATAGGTATTAATCGACGGACGATATTTCGTCGGGGAATCTGCGGTCACCCACGACTGTTAGATTAATAGGAGAAAGTAGGGCGTTAAATGCCTTACCACTTGGTTTTTCTGTGTCTTTGTGGGTAGCGAAGAGTTTAGGACCGTAGATCCCCAAGGTTCATGAGAGTATCTGGATCATGGATATTTTCCATGCCCAGGGAGTCATGGAAGAATGCATGGGTGGGAACCATTATGAGCCGTCAGATCTCGGCTGAAAAACCCGACAGCCGTTGGATTTGTTAGGAGTTACCCGAGGGTTAAGACTCCAGTGTATAGGGGCGAAAAACCCCGGAATAGATCTAGGCCATTCGATTGAAGAAGGCCACGCGTCAAGAGATCACCCATTTTGAGAAATCGAGAATCACGGAATCGGGATTCCTGTTGACAAGAGTTTGGGATTTTCTATGGTGAAAACCCCGGGACGGATCTAAGCCCTCCAATTGATGGAGGCCACGCGTTGTGAGATCTCCCATTTCGGGAAATCGGGATTCACAATATTGGGAGTCCTAGCGACAAGGGATCGGGATTTTCCTAGGTGGAAACCCCGGAGCAGTTGTGGACCGTCCGATTTAAGGAAGTGACGTGTTGAGAGATTATCCGTTTTGGGAAAATCGGGGATCGAGGATTCGGGAGTTTCGTTGACAAAAAATCGGGCTCTTGCCTTGACAAATCCCAATCCATAATGTCGGGACACTAGCATGTGGTTAAGTCCCGATGGACGAACAAGATTTATTCGGGAAATCTCAGGGTCCGTAATGACCGTCCGATGTGAGGAAGAGATGCCAGTTTTACGCCGGGGCGTGAGCGTGCAGTAGGGTAAGTAGAAAA
>JASDQU010104558.1:362385-381662 GCA_032191745.1 Picea mariana | reverse complement strand
GGGGGAGTCTGGAATAGTGTGACGTGTGCAGTGGGGCCCCTCCTGTCCTGTCGGCTACCATGTCGCACTTCCCCCTCCGCCACCTGTACTCCACTTAACCGGGTGAGGGGGCCCGTTCTCATTGGTTGTTCTCTAGCCCTGTTGAAAATTGTTCCAATTGGCCATTTGCTAACCCTGTAGGGATTCGTCCCTATTGGCTGATCACTAGCCCTGTTGGGGTTCGACAGTTGCAGATTCGAACTATTTGACATTACTGTAGCACCGAGGCGCGAAATACAAATAGGCACTACGTTTAATTGAACCGTGATCATGACCCGTGATCACATGGGACGAAGAGAGAGAGAGAAAAGAGCTAGCTTGCACTAGGCCCCCATGGATTTTTAGGGATTCTGATTCAGCAGAAGACCAGAAAAATTCGATTTAGGTAGTGGGTATCTGACAACATAGCAATACCAATGTACAATGTTGCAGCAAAATCATTATTCTTATTTCTAGACATGCAATTATTAAGTTTTAATGCTAACAACCCATAATGCAAGAAGTTTAATACTTGAGTTAATATGTTGTAGTCATGGAAGAATGTATCAAGAACAGAGTTACACCCACACGTTCTAATAAAATCTAATCTTCAACAAAGCATTTGCTGACAATTAGTAGAAAATGAATTTTAGTAGTTAAGTTAATATGTTACAGTGATGGAAGAATGTACGAAGAACATACTTACACACATGTTGCAATAAGATCTAATCTTCAAAAATGCATTTGCTAACAATTAGTAGAAAATGATTGTTTTGCAACGATGGGGCTTCTTTGAAACCAATTCGCGCTTACGAAAACTGCCTTCTGCCTTTCTATTTTCACACTCTTTTATTCCCTCTAGTTTCTTTTCCTGGTTACTTAATATTTTTTTTCCCTAAAATGTCTTGCTGCACAGCTTGGCAGATTCACCAGTTTCCAACAACTGCTTCCCCTTTATTTAAATTGACCCTCTATTGTTCTGTGTCCTACAGCTGGAACCCAGAGTTCCGCGATATACAAATTGACAGGCGGAGTTGCGCGCTGATTGGGTCAACATTGCACTTCTACTTTTTCGTGACCTCCAAACAACATTCAGAGCTCCACGATATACAAATTGAGAGACGGTCTCTAGGGCTGGCAGGCTCAAGTTTTCCTTTCTTTATGGATGAAAAAGTGCTAAAACGAGCCATACCACATTTGCGACACATAAGATATATTAAAGCACAAAGCATTTCCTCTATAGTTCTGTGTCCTACAAACAACAACCACAGTTTTGCACTATACAAATTTGCAACCGGCCTTAGATCATACTATTAATGGGTAAATAGGTGAATGCAGACATAGACTAATCCCCCTAGTTCCACCTAGATTTAGAACAAAACATGACAGGACATGGCGCTTTCCCTAGGCTCTAATCATCAAATTTACTACCAAACAAAAGATGATAGGCATACCTTTAAATGTCGCTTCCTTATGTCTTTGTTGTTCCTGTTTCACTCCGGTGCTCTTGTGATACTGATCCTATAGTGAGACACAAACCAACCAAAGTGAAAGCAGAGAAAGTATATTCAATGATAACCTATACATATTATCAAGGAATTATGCAATAAAATAAAGATAATTCTATGGGAAAGAAACATGCCACTGTATTATATTAATAATAGGAAGAGAGATTACAACCAGTTGCCTTGATGTTTTAAGGTTTCTTCCAACAGTTCCTTGCTTCCCACACACTTTTGATCTAAGAATTCTGAGACTATAGATCTGACATCTATCTTGACAAAAGCAAAGCTCAAAGCCACTCTAACCAAGCTAATAATTCCAAGCCAAATCCAACTAACTTTTTCCATGAGAGCTCCTCTCCTTTTATAAGCTGAAGAGGATAAGGTGAGGAGGTTAGGATGATCCCACTAAATCATGAAAGTGAGTAAGATCCAAACCATTCAGAGACCACCTCACCATAGAAGCTTCTCCTTCTAGAAGCATCGAGAAAATGCTCATTTTTCCCACGTATGAAGGCTGCCGCAACCTAGCTATAGTGTAGCCTGCGGAAACTCTGTGCTCTAGCTATAGTGCAACTTACAGAAACTACGGAAATCAGGCATTTCTGCACCCTAGATATGGTGCAGCCCGCAGAAATCCCCCAAAATAGGGTTTTTATAGAGGAAAACACAACTTCATCTCCCAGGAAAAGTTCTTCTCCCTTATTTCTTTAGGAATTCAGGCCACTGACCCTTCTGAAGGTAACATATAGGTTTACATCATTAACGATCATGAGGGTGATGAAACTAATTTGTAACACATACCCTCTTCCACATTACGGTCCACCTATCATGCCCTCTTCTATGGTATACATTTTACACAGAAAACTTTCGAGAAAAACAATTTAACCGTCGGGTCCTCGCATATTTTGTGGAACTATTGTCACTCCATTTTGAAGCTCGTCTGTCTGCTTTCCATACTTCGCCATTTCTTCAAATTTCTTTGGTGGATCGTCTGTTTGGCAGGTTGAAGAAATATTCAGTTCCTAGTCGTTGTTTCCTGTGCCCGTGCCCATTATATATAAGGTATTACTGCTACGAATGAAATTAGAAATTTCCCTATTCCATACTTAGCCACTTTGGCAGAATTCCACAAATATACAAACCGGCCGCTGAACTGCCCCATCACGATCTCTTCCGTTTTACACATTTTGCAATAAAAAATTACGATATATGATATTTGACCGTGCAACACTCGGCTGTCCTGAGTATCCCTGTAACCCTTTTTTGAATCCCTTCTGACTTCTTTTTAGAGCTTGCCATTCTTTCCTTTCTCTCCGCCGTCTCCATCACCTTCGCACTTGTCTATAATAAAAGAAAAAAAAAAGGTTATATATATATATATATATATATATATATATATATATATATATATATATATCTTGTTTCTAAATATGGGATTACTGGCATTTAATTCTAACAGGTCATCATGCAGAAACCATATAAATTATCATTGATGGGAAGGCTCGAGGAGATCTAGTATTGATGCGCATTAAACCAAAATTTGCGGGGAATTATATTATCCCTTCCAAGTGTTGATTTCAAAATCATGAAATCCCGTTCGCACATCGTGTCCTTCGCACGTTCACAAAACCTCCAATACTTAATTGCTCTTCGCCATACGTGCCACCTTCACATTTCTAAATATGCAATAAATAAGCTTTACTGCTAACAGTTTATCATGCACCACCCATACAGATTGTCATTAATCAACAAAAGGCTCGAGGGTCTTTCCCATTCATAATCATTTAACCAAGATTTAGTGAAGAGTTACATTATCGGCTCTAACTGTTCATTTAAACCATCATCTGTAGCAAACCAACGTTTTCATAAACTTATGGCATCATCTCGACAACAGTTATGTGGAGATACATTGAACATCTTCAGGTGCAAGGACCAGAACTTCCAGTGGTCCAGGGCATATTATTATTACTCAACCTCTACCGCAGAGAACCAAGTAATTTGGACCTCCGGGATTGCTCATGCAGGCTGTGTCCCTGAGGTTTTTGACTGTAAGGACCTGGTCTCTTAGTGCGCCGATAAATTTATTTAAGAGAAAAGAATTATTCCACTGCGGGACTGCTCTTTTGTTTCTTTGTCACCTCAGGTCTTCTGCCAGATGCTAAAATTTTCAGAGCCAACATTGACGTTTAGAGGAGAAGATTGCAAAGAATTCCTAGCAAAGCATAATAACAGATTGGACCTCTTGCCCCATTTTTTGGAAAACCTGCTTCTAGTTCCTGAAGATATTACAAGCATGCAGGTTAGTTCATTTAGAAATCCATTTCGCGAAATTTCCTGGTTGTTTACAAGAATAACGAGACATGAGTCCACAATAACTGTTTCCTGCATGGCTCTTTATATTTTGTATTTCACAGTCAACGAACAAGCCATATTTGATTGGGGCAGGTTAATTTCCCATGAAATCTGTTCCCAATTGTCAAGCTACAAAAGAAAAAATAAATTTTATATGTCGTCCTATTTAGTTTTTGCAATAGCGCATTCCTATTGGTTTTCGCAACTGTCTCTGTCCAAGAATGTCAACTGTGAATTCCATCCAGTAAAGTTCTGGTACCAGGACTTGTAGAAGCACAAGGATTCCCACTATTTTTATGAGGTTTTTAATGGCTTCCTATCTGTTTTCAAATTTTTGTTGTTAGGAGAAGATGCTCCCCGCATATCTGAACAGGCAACTAGTTTTTTGGACAAGAAGAGAACACTCGAACTTTTGGATAATTATACTGTGATATGAATTTTTGGATCCACAGAACAACCTGCTCTCCTTCCATGTCACATTACAGACATAATGTTTGTTGCAGAAGTAGAATGTCAATACAACTACTGGTTCTATCTATTTCAAAAGAAGAAAAAAAAATAGTTCATTCCTCTGCCTTGGAAAGTAGGGGAGTTCGTGTTGAAAAACGTCAACAAAATTGACGATTTCAAAACACATTATAGCATCTCCAACCTAAGATATGATGAAATCATAATAGGGTTCGACCCCTATAATATATTTTGACAATATTTACAGACTCTTGGCCTTGATGATTGTTTTTTAAATAAACACCTACCCAAAAATAAAGATAGCGACGACAACGGTCCTACCTCTGATGCTGACGACGTAGACACAATGCAAAGCTGCACTAAATTGTACATGCAATAGGGGAAAGGCCCTAGTGACAAGTGTGTTCAATATGCAAATACCACTCCAAAAAGTACGACGTCCCGGAGCATCACTCCAATGACCCACCACAACAACAAAGAAACTTAGATTTATTCAAATGGATGAGAAGATAACGACCCTCCTCATTCTAAAATTAATAGTTCTCACAAGCTTCCAGTTGAGAAGAAGAGAAAAAAAAATTGGGGTAGGTGGAAGAGCTGGAAATTTAGAGCGAGAATATGGAACTTGACACTGATCTAGATAGCATGATTTGCTTCCTTGATCAGTCAGGAGATGCCATTCACCATAGCCATCCAATGGACATATACGTTATCAAAAATTTTGATGAAGATGAATCCTTCGTGTTCCAAAGCACTGTTTTTCATAACCAATCCAAAAAATTGATAATAGAGAAAAAAGATGTTAAAAATAAGAAAGACAAATCTTGTTAAGAGGTTGACATTGCTAACATGCGGCTATCCCAAATGTGTCAACTTCACACCACGAGCGGAGAAACACTTCATGATTCCATTGGAGGCATCGAGACCAAGAATGCCACATTGAAGGACCGGGTCAAGAAATTGGAAGACGCTTTCATTCCTATGTCATTGCTTGTCAATCCTTTGGCAATAGCCATGCCTGGCAACCCCCGCACCTAATGTAAAAGCATCCTCCACCCTACTGGCATCTTGTAAAGGATATGTGGAGAATAATATCAAAAAAAGAATGGAACTGGTTACCGAGGCGTGGAAAAGATCACAAACCATCACTTCCCTTGGAACCAGGGCACATAGTTTGCTCCAGCTTTTGCAGGACGAGTTAAAATATGAAGACAATTTATTTTTAAAAACGATCATTCCTTTTGGCAAGATTGTCAACAATATGACAAAAACAAAAAGAAGAGAAGAAGATCTTCCATCCAAAAACCGGATCTGTCAATTGAATGCATGTTGGAAAAAAAAAGTGAAGAATATGCATCTCATTGTTCAGTCATGTGAACAAGCCATATCGAAGAAAGATAAATTACTCACAAGGATTCCAAATATAGACTTAGCCGGAAAAACCAATGACTTCTAAGACCCCAACTTAATCACAAACTCCTTGTCCTTAACCAGGAAAGAGTTCAATAAACATGTTACTATGTTTAAGGCCTTGTTTTTGGAATTTTTTTACAATATCCTTTAATTTGATCAAGCTCACGTCCATGACTGGCTAGTCAAATATGCAGTACAGAATGAGAAAATTCATCAGGCTCTTTATAATCTTTCTATCGACTTCCAAGAATTAGAAAACAATCTTTTCAACATAAAACCGGTATGAGATCAACGTCGCCCCAATGAGAAGCTACATTGAAGAATGGCTCAAAAGGCAATTTAAACAGGATGACGACGAAAGGCAACAGACAGTTGCAAACATTCTATTAGCCGTCGAGGACATCCTTGAAACCGCAGTCATCAGCGACATCAATGAAATGATAGCCTCAAGAAAATAGCCAAAGGGCTCATATGTACCCTCACTGTAAGTTTACTAATCGCATACTTCTTTGTTTATCAACCCAGTTATTCCAGTTTCTTAAATAGAGATGTATAGGCAAACACTTATACCTTTCCATTTTTTTTTTTGCAGGTATTGCACTCTATCTTCTTTCCACAATCCCGTTTCTTGTATATATTTCTGTAATGGTCCACAGGAGCCCCAATCCCATTCTACATGAAAAACGCATTGAAATTATGGTTTATATGTAATAGACTTTAATTTCTTTGTATATTTCAAAATTTCCATTAGTATGTAACAAACTTTTATTTTTTGACATATTTCAAATAAAAATGCATTTAAATTTTTATATGTTACAGACTTTATTCTTATCTCTCACCAGTCTGTATGACAAATGCATTTAATTTTTAATATGTTACATATTTTTATTCTTATCTTTCACCAGTCTGTATGACAGTTGCATTTAATTTGTTAAATGTTACAAACTTTTATTTTTTTATATATTTCAAAATAAATGGTGCTCTACAATGCAAGCGTCATTTACTTATACTCCATGTTCACAAATGCATTTAAATTTTTATATTTATTATCTCCTTTTAATTTTATGTCTTCATATATTTTTACCTTTCACCAGTCCATATGGAAAATGCATTTAAATTTCCAAATTTATTCTTCCACTGTCAACAAATTTGTAGTTATTATATACTTTCAAATTTTTTATGTTTGCTATATACTTTCAAAAAATAGATGGTGCTTTTCCTTCCAAGTGTCATTTACTTTTGCCCCGTTATCTGGGATATACATGTTGGACACAACATTTTCATGATATACATTTTGCACCGAACACTTCGTTTGATTTACAATTCGACCCCATTTTCTACATTTTTCTTTCTAACCTAGTTGGCAGGGACTATGTTGCCACACAACCTTGTTCTCTATACAAAACCCTAATATTAACCTTCAAATAAAAAAGTAAAATACAGTCACCATATTCATACAAATGTGTTTTTAAGGAGACCAACGAAATATATGTTAATGTATGTGTATTATTAATAAGATCAAAGAAGAAAATGATGAAACAAAGTTGAAGAGATATTTTAAGACATTAGCATTATTTATGGTCAAAGACATTTATGACTTAAACCGAAGGTCCTCAAACTCAATGTGCTTGAATTTGAGGAGATGGTTATTCCAAGCAAAGGTCAGGGGCAGGGGTAGAGGCAGAGTAGAGGCTAAGAGAACTAAGGCTCAACAAAACTATGAATCCTAATCTTCTAAAAACACAGACTCTGTTTGTTGTGAACACAGTCTCTGTTTGTTGTGAGCACAAACTCTATCTATTGTGAGAGCATGCTTTGTTGTTTATTTTTCATTAAATTCAATGAATGGATGCAACTTAGCTTTATAATTTTAAAATTGAATTTTGTAGGTTTTTTTTGAATCGACCAAAGGTGGTACTATAGACTATGAACAAAGAATTCATTCACTATGAAGTAAAAATTTAATGAGATTGGGTATAGTTAGTATTTTTATTTAGACAATTAGTTTATTTTGGAGGAAATTATTTTTTTGGTAAGTTTTTTTTTTCCTTTATATTAAAAACATATTATATAAAGATTCATGACATGAGGGAATGACTTTGTCTGTCCACCTCAAAATTGACTATCTAGAGAGCTTGTCGACCAGTCTTGAGTGAAACTAGGCCGACACATAAAACTGAGAACAAAAAGACTTAAAATGTCTAGATTGCTATCAAGAGTCTGGGTATTTAGCCTATAACAAGTAAAAACTATGGTAAAACCAATAATAAAAAAGTAACGAGGAATAAAACCTTTCAAGTTTGTCATGTTGATGGCATTGGAGGGTGGGTCTTCATGAAACCTTCATCGAATATTTTCGGAGGAGGCCCTTGAGAGGTGGAGGATATATTGTTTGATACCACCTAAATATTGCCACCTTACTTCTTGACGAGCCATGAGACTAGGGTGAGATGAAGCCTATTCTAGTTCTCCAGTGTGTCCATCCTTAGCCTTAGTGCTTTGAATTCTAGTTCCTTGGCCAACATTGCTTGAGCAACAAATACCTTTGTGTTCTAGTATAGCTCAACGACGAAGAAGAATTTGGTGTATTTGAAAATGCTAGAGCCCAAGTTTGGGACAAAGGAAGTCACTTTCTTATCTAGTTCCCAGTCTTCACAATATGCCTTGATAACCTTTACATCCTCTTCAATGGATTGTAGAAAATCTTGTGAGGAAAGGTTGATGGAGGCAACAAAAGAAACAACAACCGCTT
Organism: Picea mariana; assembly: GCA_032191745.1. NCBI lineage: Eukaryota > Viridiplantae > Streptophyta > Pinopsida > Pinales > Pinaceae > Picea > Picea mariana. The sequence continues at coordinate 373,154 of JASDQU010104558.1, read as the reverse complement.
TTGCTTCTGAAGCAGCCTTGGTAGAATCAGAGGGTGTTATAACCCTAATTTTCACTAGACATGCATACCTAGCAACATGCCATCTTACATATTATTTTTTCCAAGCCAATACTGAATATCTTTTCTTAAAAACCAAATTTTTGAAGGTGTACGCGCCCTGCACCACTACTGTTCGTGTATGTATGCTAGCTGCATCACTACTGCTTGCGTACATATGCTAGATGCACCCTTACAGCCTGCGTATACCCACAAAAGTTGCAAAAAATAAAAAGTTGCAAGGAAATACGGGCTTTTGGGTAGTTTCTTAACCAATTGACTGCCCATTGCCCGTCACCCAACCAAATAACTATATTTTTGGCATTTAAAAGAAGGTGTTGGGGTCCCATTCCAAAGAGAAGCATGAAAGCAGTGAAACTCTACCCATTTCATAATCCCCCCTTGCCCCAAGAATTTGCAACCACATTGTGAGTTTTGAGCCAGAATTACCTATTCTTGCCCTTTTTCATTATCCATAATCCTATGCCCATTCTCTAGAGAGAAGTGTGAGAGAAAAAGGATACGTGGAAGCAGTTGGAGCTTGGTGAAGAGGAGCCCAGGACCATGTTCGAGGAGCAATCCCCGATCTCATTTTCTAAGTGACTTTGTGAAATTAATATAAAGAAGTAATTTTGTCATCCCGCCATATGATGTGTTTAAACTGTATGTTGGATTCTACATGATCATGAAGTAATAAGAAATGGGAAAATTTCATTTTGATAATTGATGGACTCCACAAAATCAACATTTTTAGAGGTTCAAGATAATTGCTGGGAGCATTGTGTATGCTCCAATCAAGTCTAGTAGTTTGGGATTTAGAGATTTGATGTTAAATATACAAACTTAAAAGAAAACACTTATAAATTTAGTTTGTGATGTTTTTCCATAAATTGATTAGAAGAACAACTTATTTTTTAAACCTAATGTTGGTAGGTTTGAAAAAAAGTGATCTCTCACATCTTCTACAACTTGTGGAAATAAAAGGTATTAATGTATAGGGTTGAATTTTTGGGTATGTGTTACATTCTTTGCACGAGTAGTAGTGTCTATGCATTGCACCAGGCACATAGGAGGGTTAGAGGGGGGGTGCAGAGGCAACACCCTCGAATTTTTTTTTTCTGCCTCGAGAAACATGCCACATATTTAGGTGGTTTTTCGGCACATGGTTTTTGCCGATGGTTTTCTATTTCCAGTTAAGAAATTAGGGTTGTTAACTAATCTAGGTCATTGGGTTAGGGTTTTGGATGCCGCTGGCTCCTATATGTATATTGTATTGTAAACAATGTATCATGATGAATGAATATAGAATATGATGGTTTTCCCGGTTTGGGTTTCCAGGGGAAAAATCTCCGTGTAATGTTTGTATTTTCCATTGTATCTTTTCTGTTCTTTTACTGAAAATCTGTTTGCAGTAAATATTGTACAAGGTTAAAATCTACAGGAACAACTAGGCTATTTTTGGAAGAACATTATCTTATAGAATGTCATAAACCTATACCATATATAGAGCAATGACTTGGATTGGTCCTATAGAGTGGTAGATAAGTATATGACAAAGGCGTGTTCACAGAAAATACATAGGCTCTTCAACAAATCTTAAGAGCTCCACCATTCCAAAAAATCTAGGGTTGTTTATAGGTAAAAAGGTTTGTGATGGAAAGCTAAGTACACCATCTTTGAGTACATAGAGGATTGATAAGGCACTATATGATCATATTTAGATTGGACATGCAAGTTTGTTTATGATTATATTTAGATTAGGGATGTAGATTCCAATAATTTAGAAATGGATTTGGTGGAAACATGTGATAGTTCCTAACATAGTAGATCTAGAAATAAAATCTAACGTAAACAAAACATAATACATACAAAACATGTGTTTGGAATAAAATTATGATATGACAATTTTAGCTATTTTCTTATTCGAAGATCGAATTTATTATTATTTTTGGACATGAAGATTCCTTTGACTATTAACAAAACAATATTTGTAGGGTTTTTGTATATAAAAAAGTGAGTTGTGTATGAAACTTCTACAAGGATTAGCAAAGTCTAAATTGTAATGGATGGTAATCGAAAGGAACCACTATTGAAACATAAATAGAAACAAGGAGGGCACCTACACACCCACTTGCACATGTAAATCCAAAAAAATGGAGGAAAATGTCTCTAATAAACACCAGGAGTTGTTTATATTGACAAAATGATACTAGATGCATAAGAGGAGAGGAAATCACCTATTTATAACAATAAAGTGGAAAATTCAAAAATCTGTAACAAATTAATGCTCAAGTCACTAGTAAGAGTTATTAAGCGCTTCTCACATAAAGTGTTTTTTTTTTACAAATAGAACATTATGACAAAAAGTATGAGCATATACACAAAATAACTCATACACATAGAGTCTAATACCTACTAAAGATGTTGCAGGTAGGAATACAACATGCCCTCTCTTTAAAAAATCTTTGCCCTCAATGCTAAACATTTAAGCAATAAAGATCAATGTTGGAAAGTTGATAGAAAAATAAAGATGCATTGTTGCCCCAATAAAAGTCCAAAGCATGTGGTGTGATAGCTCAAAAAAATGAGAAACATACCTTTGCATCAACGTGCTACATCCTATTTCGCTACTTTGGTGGCTAAACCCCTTTTGTGTCCATTGGAATGATTCTTGAAGAATGCATATGAAGAAAAGAAGGCACACTTAATAACTTCAATCACTCTAAGAAGGTCTAAGAGAGATATTTCACTTCCAAACCACTTATTTAAAAAAGCACTACTCCAACGAAGTAAACTAAAACATGATTATATCTAAGACATGGAAGGAGAAAGGTTTTTGTTTTAGTCGATGGTTTCTTGCGATAGTGGTGCATTACAACAACTGCAAACTTGGGTGTTTTTCTAAAACACTTTGAAATTCCACATAGCTTCCTCCTTGGAGTGGCCCTTCCACCTGATCTTTATATGCAAAAAACTTCCTTCTACAGAGGTTTCTCACCGTTACTTCCAAAATACCTTCAGACTCCAAAATGAGTTTACCTTCCTCATCTGTAAGGGGAATCTATGTTAGAGTGACCACTTCATTGCCAAGCTTCTGCTTTAAACAAGAGACATGAAATACATCATGGAGTCTCCCCCTATTGGTCATGCCAAGTGCATAGAAAACATACCCAACTTTTACCCACACTCTATAAGGTCCATAGAACCTAGTTTGGGGCTTGTTCTTACCTTGTTGTTGTAAATTGGTCTACTTGTATGGTTGCAAGTGATAAAAGACCATATCCTCCAATCACAAATTGTTATTTTGAGTGGTGTTGATTATCCTATTGCTTCATACAATGATTTTCTATGCATAAGTCATCCTTGATGGTGCTAAGCATGTTTTATATCCCTATGAAGTGTCAACATTGATGGGAAATCTAACAATTTGAGTGACCTAGTCCTTGGGCAATGAAGATTTATATACATATAATACATTGAAAATAATCATTTTGATAGAAAAGTGGTAGGTAAATATCATACCAATATTCTACAAATGTAACCACCTAACTTTTTTTCCCACCATCCTATTTTGGATCTACACTTTGGTTTTATAGGCGTTCTCATATGCAATAATGGTACTTCAATTTGATCTTTCAAAATGTTGCATGAGACTGAAAATATTCATTAGATCTTGAAATTTTAAAGGTTTAATGCACGACTAGGAAGATATGCTAAGGAGCTTCGGTGGTATTCAAGGTTTATGACTAGGAAGTGATGGAAGAAAAGTAAGCATGGAAGCATGGAGAAAAAGGAGTGAAAACCTTTGCTCAACGATCACACATAATGCAGTGCTTAAAGATTGATAAAAAACCCATCTCACTGATTCACCATGCAAAGGACACGATTAAAATTCTTGAGAAAGGCGCAAGGCTACATCATTGAGCAGAAGAGAAATCCACTAAGAAAAGGAATGTTCAACTGAGCAAAAGAAGAGTGTAAATCGAATGTGTTGGAATTTGGTGTAGTAAAAAATTCATTATGGGCATAGTTCCAAGTCAGTTTGGGATCTTTTAAGGTTCTGGTCACTTCATAGACCCTCAAAACCCTTGGAGGCATGAAGAAACTATGCCTTTGGAACTTTGACCTATGAAACTATGTCAAGCACCAAAATTTTTTCTTAGCAAGAAATACCCCTAGAAGAGATAAATATAGGATGTGATCAATGTAGTAGTCGTTCATCTTCATGAGGGAGTAGGCATAAAGTATGTCGAGTCATTAACACAATTGCTAAACCCATATGATGGACTAATATGATGTACAATTAATATATTTTTTCTACTGTTCCTTGGGGAGATAAACAACATATGGGGAATAATGAATGCTATGTTGCTTCGTTCTTTGAGTTGGTGTATGTTAATAAATGCAAGGGTAACAACCTCTCTAATAGTTAATAGAAGTCCAATTTTCATATTAATACAAAGATAATCAATTGATCATTAAGGGGTGGATCTTGTTGGCATTAGTGGTCTCTATTAGCCCTATTTGTTGTTGATTTTTTCATGATTCAGTAATGTCCTCACTTTATTTTTTTCTAACTATATCTTAGACTCTTTGTCTCTAGATTGTCAACCATGGAACTTAAAGGACTTAATTTTCCTTCCTCTTTCATCGAGGGATTCACTAGATGGAGGTTTAAAGGAAAACACAAGTTGACAATATGGTTTGTGTTAGTGCCTTGGGGCTCTTTGTAAATTTGGATCATTAATAAATTTTTTCTCAAACTTTGTTGTAACTAAAATATTTGTTTAATGAAGTCATTTGTTATTTTGTTTACTTGGATTCTTCATAATCCTATGGTTGTTACTAGATTGTGATTTACTTTAGATTGCCTCTATTGTTGTTCTTATTAGAGATCACAATTCTTTGATCTAGCATGATTCTTTGAGTATCCATAGCCCTATTGGATTTCTCCCATCCTCCCATATTAGAGCCCTGATAATGAACAATGGACTCCATAGCCCAATGGATAGGCACTAGTGATGGCGATCTCAACTATTCTTTCAACATCCCTTATCATTATTTTTTTTTAGATCCACTGCAAATATCTAGAGAATGGGAAATTCATGACAAATTTGGTAAGTATTAGGGGCACCCCATTTGGGTTGGAAAAACACTAGTGCTAAAGTGAGAGAAACCTTGTTGGTGACATAGAGGCTTTGCTTCTAGATTGTCTTTTTGAGACTCCTATAATATTTCCCAACCATGCCAATATTCCAAGGGGCAATCAAAGAGCTAATATATTCAAGGATATCCCCTCATGAACTTTTTAACTACCTATGTCTACCCATTTGCATGAGGGTGATATGTAGTGATCGTATTAAAGGTGACCACTACTAATTTGAAAGTTCTTGCCAAAGTGATTGACATATTTGGGATCTCTATTACAAATAATGTGACAGGGAAATCCATGGAGCTTATAGACATGCCTAACGATTAAATCAACATCTCAAGAAGATGTAAACATGGTAGTCAATGGAATGAAAGGAGCATACTTGGTCAGGCAATGAACTACTGCAATATAACATCCTTAACTTCAAAGAGTGGTAGACAAGTGATGAAGTCCATGATCCAGATTATTTGGAGAATGACATGAAGGCAGAAATATAACCGAGATATAACAATGAAATACAAAAAAATATAGAAGAGAGCACAAAAATACAGTGAAACCTAACTTCTATTACTGGATAAGATAGAAAACCACTGTAGAACACAAACTAGAAAAATGGGGTAGCTTATCTATATAAAGAAAGAGATGTTGGCTACGCTTCATTCACAAGAAGCTTTACATCACACTCCATTTCATGCTTAAAGGGCCTCCTTCACCTAAAATATATATGAGAGAGTGAGAGAAGAACAATTCCCATGATGCATGTGGGATAAATTGGACTAAGTTTATAAAATTCCATAGGCATGTAAAATACTAGGACTTCCCGGGTGGTCACCCATCCTAGTACTACTCTAGCCTGAGTGTGCATGATTGTGGAGTTCTAATGGGATTCAATGCATTAATGCTTTGTTGTAGGCATGTACATAATACCATTACATGATGTTTGTAATTAGCAAATGAAGATGACATTACATTCCATTCCCCACCAAATGGGTGGATGTCATGGTTTATCAAAACCACAGGCTCAAAATGGTGATTCAGTGGAAAAGGTGGATGGCCATCGAGATCCATCTGAATCATTCCATGACACCTCTTCCCTGTAACATCTCTATTTTCAAACCCCAAACTAGTGATGTATATTGAGGATGTAGTACATGGTCGAGAGCAAAGTGATATTGTAAATGTAGTATGTGGCCGAGATCCAAAGCGATGTAATATGTAAATGATGTAAATTGAATATAATGAATAAAATGTATTGCTAGCTGCATATGGATGCAAACGAGGATTTGGGAGCTAGGTATCCACAAGAGAGGGAAAGGGTCCAAGGGGGAAAGTTTATCCATGTATGTTAAACCAAAAACCCACTTCTTATTTCTTTCTAAATTATCCTTACCATGAACCTTCCATTAGCTATTCAGTGTTCTAGAGCCCAGTCATTGAATTCATGTAAGAGGGTTGGTGTGAGAGTCACTTTCCATATTTATTTAGAGATGGGGGCTGAGTAAAATGAACTTGAGGAAGAGTGCAAGCCAAGAAACCAAGAAAAAGACATGAAATTCATACGGGTAGGAGACCGTATTTACACATTCACGTTTTTGAAGAGAGAGTTATTTTTACATGGAGTTTTTTGGCCAACCATGGAGTTTTGAGCGCTGAATATTGAAGGTAGATGTAACACACCCAACCCCTTAAATACCCTTTCTAGGGATGGGACATCAAATTTTCTTTTTTCCTTGGTTCAATTTCGGTCCCTTACTAAGAAAAACCCTCTTATTATGTTCCCCTGAAGTTTACATCTTCCACTACGCGCTTAAACCAGCTAGTGGGATCTTCCTCATGACCTTGGGCTGAAAACTGAGAGCTAAGAGTATACTTAGAGAAGGTTTTGACACTTCGGAACTCCCGTACTTTGGGAGTTCCAACAGTGTTGTCGAATTCCCGGATTGTTGAATAGCGGAGGGAATCAATGGTCCACGTCCTTCGCCGATATCCTACAGTTAAAAAGGGGCTTCAACGTTTGACGCAAAACAATCCTTTTTCCTAATCCATGAAGTCCCAAAATCCCACCATGTGGCCTTAGCCATTCGATGACTAACGTTCGACGTTTAGCGTTGAACATCCTACGTTTCGCTCGTTTCGACAGTCGATGGTCGACAATATTCGTTCTATGTTTTCAACGTTTTGGCGATCGACAATTGCCATTGGACTTTCGATGTTCGATAATCGACGATCCTCATTGTACCTTCCTCAGCCATACTATGTTCAATCTTTTGAACTCCCGAATTATCCAAACTTCTGGAGTCCCAGACATGTCACTAACCATGTTGGCCAGGCGGGGACGGACCAGAAGCTGATAGGTGGCAAGGGTCAAAGGGTAACACATGTCCTCATTAGGGGGTGACAAGTGTCATGATATAATAGTAATAAAGGGTCTGTGAATCATCCATATCTAGATGAAACGTGGCACACGTAATGTGGGTCCATGTCACATCGAATGACTTCATAATGCCACACCATCTTGGACCGATAAATGCTCAGCCCTTCGATCTCACGGTTAGTAGGAGTCCATGTGGATCCATAAATCTATGACTCTCATTACTTCGCAGCTCTCAACTTTGGAGCTAGCCATCTCCTCACCTCATGAGTTCTCCAAAGAGATAAGTCTCTAGACTCTCTAATATGGCACCAAGTGTCCTCATCCTATCAACGACTGAGATTCATTTCGACGTTCGTGACTTCAAAGGTTTTCACATTCAGGAGGTTCTTGGCCAGGTTCCTCCAGAGTACTAACTCTCCAGACTATGGGATCACTTGCCATGTGCCCTCTCATCCGACAAATCTAATTCGATGGACAACCTTAGACAGGGGAAAAGTAGGGGCCACGTGTCACTCCACGACATGTTCCCGATCAGTTGGGTAATCGAGGGTGGGATTCTTAGATTGATGGTTGGAAGGAATCCCGAAAAATTTGAAGATCGATGGTCCACATCACTTCGAAAGTTTGACATTCGAGAGTTCAGTATGTATCTCCTGACTTTCCCTCCGGAGCATGATGGATATATTTCCATGTGTACTTAACATCCATGGCCAAGATTTACTATAGATTGTAGAGCTCCGAGGAAACTTGCGCATCTTTATACCGCTGAATACCTGAACTTTCAGATAACTGTTGATCTGTGGATAGGTGTCCCTCCATTTTCAACAGTCCCGATTTACTCCGTGACTCCAACATTCAAGAGTTTCAGCGTTGGACCACTCCTATTCTCCTGAAGTAGGACTTCACCGAAGCACTTAACACTTCCCTTCCTAAGTCCAATATAACACTTGAGAGGGATCCACAGTGGATCCCCAGATTGACGACCCTCATGAATTTAAGACTTTGGCCTTCGACTATTTTCAAATATTGTGGAGTCACAAGTCCCGAAGTCCCGAAGTAGAAAGAGATAGCTCCTTTCAAACTAGCATAGGGATCCTAGGCCCTGGTCACATGGGTTCTTTGGGAAATATTGTGGGCTAAGTTATAATATTTCTAGCAACAAATGGGTTAAGGACATGGGAATGAGCCCTCGGTCAGATGGGTGGATAGTTTGAAGGGAAAATTCCCTTCTTCCACAAAGATAAACTTGACATTCCCGCTAAAGTGAATTCAAAGGATTGACATGACTTAGATGCTTCATTCAATCCTATCCCATCTCTCTTGCGGATTCACATCCCATGAATCTGTAACAATTAAACTAAGATATTTTAAGTATCATATAATCATAACATTTTATAGAAGCCAAAGAGAATTTCTAATAACTGTTCAAATACTGAAGGACTTAACCATAAACACAAACATTCATCATCGCATCCAATATATATATCTATATATATATATATACACACACACACACACACACACAACATATGATAATACTTATAAAAAATGGAGAATGTGAAGCGACTGCTGAAAGGGGTGTCTTTTTCCTCCCAACCATAGGCACAACCACTCCTATCGGATTTACCACTGGCCACCCCCGAGTTAGACCATGATGCTCTGAGAGAGATTCTTTCTCTTTACTCCACGACATTTAGGGACTAAGGTTACTCTCCTCCTCCCATAGGAAATTGGAAACTAGTTTTCCCTACTCCAAGAAAGGAAGTCTGCATGAGTACTTCCTCAATCACTCGTCAGCCTCATTTATCAGCTTGTAGCCAAACCCTTCCCATGGCTTCTTTTGGCCAAAAACGAGCTTGCTTATTAGCTTTTTCTCTCCATTCTAGAGTCGGAAACATGCGTCTCTTCTCTTTTCGAGATTTTTAGCTCTGCTCTGCTATCTCGCAGATTTGTCTCTGCCCACAAATTACCTCCTTCCTTTCCTTCCTCAACAAGGTTGTCTGGGTTCGAATCCCAATTTGTGGTTGATCCTGGAAGCTTTACAGATGGGTACCCTGCCCCATCTCCTCATTAACTCTTGAGGACAACCTTCCAACTACCAGTCTGATTGGTAATTCATTTATGGGTCAGAGGACTGTTGAGCAATTACACCCAGTAGATACTGGTCCGATGAGGGTCATCTCAACCATTCTTGGTTTCCCCTCACCATCTCTCTCATAGCATCCATCGTCTATCTTGGAAAACTTTCCCCTTTCAATTGTTATGCAACACATATCCAATTTCTATTAAATAACATAAAATTAATACATTGACCCTTTTATACAAAGGTTCATCAAATCAAACATTCACACATATTTAGTCCACCATAGTCTCCTAGATAGTTATAGTTATATTTACAAACTGGGGGAAACATGGATATTACAATACCCTCCCCCTTAAAGGAAGATCGTCTTCGATGTTCTATCTGCCGATGTGCTATGTATGTATAGAAGTAAACAAAAATGGATATGCATGTCTCATGGAATCCTCCATTTCCCATGTAGCCTCATCTGGGCCAAAGTGTTTCCACTGCACCTTGAGCTATGCAATGGTTCTGTTCCTGAGTGGGGTTTCCTTCCTATATATTATGCATTGAGGTTCTGGTAGGAATTCTCCATCGGGTTCCACCTGAATTACATACCAGTCAATAATATGATTAGAATCATGTACATACTTCATTAAAAAAGAAACATGGAAAAAAATTATGTGCCTTCACTGTGGGAGGGAGTGCTATTTGATAGGCTACTGGTCCCACTCTATCCAAAACTTCAAAGGGTCCACAATACTGAGGTTCCAACATGGAAAAATATCCCATCCTCAAAGATATTTTCCTGGGTGTAACTTGGAGATACACATGATCCCCTACTTTGAACTTTCTAAGAGTCCTTTTCATGTCTGCATAGCTCTTTTGTCTATCGTGGGCTATCTTCATTTTTTTTTGATCTGAATTACTTGTTATTCCATTTCCTTTAGCATATCTGGCCCAATTGTAACTCTATCCACTGGTTGTTCCAGCTGTTGTTGGGTATTTTACCCTAAGGACTAGTAAGCTAGGGTTCTAAGCCTACATGCAGATCATGAACCTTCAGATTTAAACCTTTAACCTTCTACCCAAAACCTCAACCCCTTTTCTCAGACAAGCATAGGAAGAATAAACTAACCTTGTTT